>CM022946.1:10220525-10463025 GCA_012931725.1 Litsea cubeba | reverse complement strand
CACTTTCCAACCATTGCAACTAAAAGACATGATTGAGGTGAGTTTTCTCACTCTTTTCACCATGTATTTGAAAAGGAAAGATTGTAGGAAAAGCGAGGTTTTGAGTCGCGGAGAGCAAAAGATGAGAGGCAAGAGAAGAAGATGACTTATTTTTCTAGGCGAAAAATGAAGATTGGCCAAGGATATCATCGGGGTAAGAAGAGGAAAGAAAAGGGAGAAAGTTTACGGGAGCTTAACGAAGGAAGAAAGATCAAGATTTTTTAAAAGAGCCCGAACGATATTGTTCTAGGGAAAATTAGTCTTTTGGCTATGTATGGCACCTAATTTGATGTTTTAGTGTCTTTCTTAATAAATTTAGAATTAATTTTTTCATAAAAATCCCATATTTCTATGTTAGAAAAAATAAGAAGATGGATATAACTTTATGAATAAAGAACCTAGTGCGGTAAGATCCTCTAAAACAAAAGCAAGAAAAGGAAAAAAGAGGCCCAACAGAGATTGAGCAAAGAAAAAAAAATTTGTTGGTGCCATATCTCGAGCCCGTGAACTAATTGATTTCAACTAAAGGTTTGAACTTTGAATCATCCAGCCATTTGTGTGGCTAAAAAACTACAAGATTCATTTTGGCAGTGAAGAAAGGGGTTAGATTCTCTAGTTTTGGCGATGACTCATTTTGTTGTTTCCCTATCTTGAGTTTGGTGGGGGTGTTTTCTGCCCCTTTTTCTTTCTATTTTGTTATTCCTCTACGGCTGCGCAGTTGGTCAGTACGTCCCTTTTACTGTCTAGCATTTATTAATAAAATCATAGTTATTTGTCATTAAAAAATAAAGGCAAGAGATTGAAAATTTTTTTCATAGTTTGAACGCAGATGATTTTATTTTTATTTTTTTGACCAAAGTAAAGCGACTTTGTTTTTATTTTGGGGATTTTTTTATTTTTTTTTGAAAGGTTTGTCATCAAAAAATAAGGCAAGTCAAAGTTAAGACTACAATGACTTCTTCCTGCCATCTTTGGTGGAGATTGTTTTTAGTACCTCCTCTTTTTATCCTATTTTAGTTTTTTTATCACTTCCGTTATTGAGTGCATCATCATGCAACATATGCGTGCGCCAGTGATTAAAAAGAAATCAAGCACAATTATGTCTGAATTGCTATCCTTTTGGCTTTTACTCTGCAAATAAACTCAGTGATTACAATGGATGCGAATAATCAGACACTGTGGGCCCTACCATCTCTTTGGTCTCCTTTCATACAAGCTATCAATGTGCTGCTTGCTAATACCATGTCTCAAAATGCTGTAGTAGCTTCTCCTGTTATCTCCTTTACACGATATCCAGGGCCCGTCAGCACATGCCAGCCATCTGGTGCTATAGCAACCATGACGCTCACACTTGGATCACCCATTTATATGTGTTGGGCGTGTGGCTTTGCATGCTATTATGTCTAACTGAGAATTCTTGAGAATTCTGTGACATAAATTGCTAAAAGTGACTAAATTGAGGAAACAAAGATGACGATTCATAAATGATCATCAACTGATCTTCCATTTAAAGGAGAAAAATGGATTTAGAAGAAATGAAACATGAATTTACAGCCATCACTCCTGTAAATCAAATTCTAGTAGAGGGAGGGTATCATCTACATCTCCATTATATATCCCTTCACACCTTGGCTCTCCCATAAATCATGGGATTCAATTCAGTGCAAACAAATGGAGCTTTCAATTTTTCAATTGAATCCAGCATGTGTATTTCTGTTTGTGACGATTTGGGAATACTAATCTCATGATGATGCGGGAAATCTGTCGAAGTCAGATCAGACAAAAAGACCTCTTAACAGATCTCTATAAATAGCTGAAAGATGGATAAGAACAGAGTGTTCACCTCGAATATCACCATCACCACTGGTCCTCAACTGGAACATATTTTTCCTTGTTTGGATCTCATCGCTCCAAGAAAATAATTCTCTCTAGAAAAGAAGAGAATATTTTCTCCAGGGGGTAGAGAAAACACCCATTTAGTGATGGATTAAATAAATTTAAAATGGCTCTCTTCTACGAACTCTATTAAATGCAAACACAATGCAGAATTAATACCGGTGCTGATTCTCCACAGGGTATTTCTTTTTCTTTTTCTTTTTTTCTTTTTGAAAATGATTCTCGACAGGGTATTCTCCGTCATTACTCATTTTCCTACCTAGTGGGAGACCTCCCCTTGCCATTTTCTCCCATTTGGACGTATCCTGAATTGCATCTGCTTTTAATATAGAAGGAGATGAAAAACTGAAAATCAGGACACTTTAAGTGAGCCCCACGAATATAATGTGCTCAAAGAAAGAAAGCCATAATGCTATGTTTCATAACATTATGATTGTTATGATCATATATGATCTATTGAAGTTTAATTTGAAAATATATCACTGATGGGGATGACATTTTGATTATCAATAAGTGAGTTTCACGACAAGAGTTTCACACTTGCCACTCATAAAAAAGGTGCGGGAGACACTTGGAGGATCTGTACTGGCTTGTTCTTTTGCATGTGGCACTCTTGCATAGGCCTGTCAATGGGATGGGACAGCCTGGGCTTGGGCCGTCCAATCCCATCCTGAATATTGGGCGAGTTTATCGCGGGTTGTCCAATCTCAACCCTAAATTAAACGGCCCTATGTTAAATCCCGTCCCGTGCGGGCCTGAGTCAGGGCTTAGCACAATTTTGAATATAAGCTGAACAAGTTTATTCAACTTCATTCTCCACTATTCCTATTGGTGAAATTAAGTGAAATGTCTTGGTTCTTTAAAAAATAACTTTAAAAAAAGGGACACAATCCTCTTCATGAATCATTAAATCAACCAAATAAATTATAACCTATATTATATATTACCTATATGCTTTGTCTCTATGATGGAACACACAAATTAGTGTTTACTTTTGTATGGTAAGTCAGAGGATTGTTTAACATCCTTTATTGTAAGTTTTGCATAAGTTCCCTTTGATTGGAAAATTAGTAGAAATGAGATAATATTATTACATGAACAGAAATCTAAAATCAAGATTTGAACTCATCCTGTCATAAAATTATATTATCACTTAATTTGCTCTTAGAAGAGGTAAAATATCAACCGACAAAATATTTCATAAAATCTAAAAAGATTATGAGAATGACACTTGGTCAAAAGACTCAAAACAAACATGAATCATGAGGCAGGAGACTTCACCTCAATAGATTACTTCAATTTCTCATTCACCACAATTCTCCTCACCTACAAGTTTATTAAAAATGAGTGAAATGTGCTTGCAGGAAGGCCAGGTTAGGCCAAGTCAAGCCAGGTCTAGCCCATTCCGAGTTCCATTTTGGCTGGACTTTAAAATCATTGTCCAAGCCCAGTTCGCCGAGCTCAATTTTTTTCAAAAGTCCTATATTTTTGAGCTTAGGACGGGTGGGGTATCCATTTTAATGGGCTCAATTGACATGCCTACTTTTGCACTTGTGCAGCTTGAGATTCTTAATCATTGTCATCCAATCAATGTGACGTCCTACTTGAAAGACATGACTAAAAAATCCCATGTTGTAGCTAGTCATGTGAGACTCACATACTGTAAAGTCACTTTATATATATATATATATATATTTATATATATATCCTATGAGAGTTACTCTCACGCATGGGCGGATACAGGGGGGTGCTGGGGTGGGCTGCAGCCCACCAAAGCTTTTAGCCAAAAATAAAAAATAAAAATATATATAGTATTATAACTTATCAAGTAGTACTTTGTCTGTTTGATGAACAGTAAAGTAATCGATTATGTACTCATAGTTGCCAAATCACAACCTAACCTACAGCCTTTGATAGATTTCACCCTCTAACTAAGTCACATTCAGTATAAATCTAGCTAGTGTTCAACGAGTCATATAAGAAAATGCTTACATATCGTAAATGGATTCCATATCGTAGTTTACAAAATAACAAAAAGCCTACTTGGACAAACTTTTTGGCCAGAATCTTAGACAAACCCTATGATATCCCCTTGAATATTAACCAAGGATATCATAGGGTTTGTCCAAGATTCTGGCCAAAAAGTTTGTCCATGTAGCACAACTGACAAAAGAATGTGTTCAAAGTTCACCGAATTACGAAAAGCACGACTAAGTTGAAATTTTAAAACTAGAATATAACGACATGTACGTAACATGTTGGTATACATACTTGAATATTATCCTAGGATATCATAGGGTTTGTCCAAGATTCTGGTCAAAAAGTTTGTCCATGTAGTACTACTGACAAAAGAATGTGTTCAAAGTTCACCGAATTACGAAAAGCACGACTAAGTTGAAAATTTAAAACTAGAATATAACGACATGTACGTAACAAGTTGGTATACATATATATCATAATGTAATGTGACATTGTCGTATAAATTGCCGGTGGCACTGGGTTATGCATTCCAAATTTTAAAAAACGTGAAAAATAATTTTTTTTTAATATACGTAGTGCAGCCCCCCCTTATTGAATTCCTGGATCCGCCCCTGCTCTCACGGTACTATAAGAGTAAGGGTGAGGGCCCTCACATGCATATTCAATGCTAACAGCCTAAATGTGAGGGCCCCCACCCCTTACTCTCATAGTACCGTGAGAGTAACTCTCACAATAATATTTATATATATATAAATACGCTACAAAACTCCCTTAGCATTTTTCACATAAAAAGGCTCATTTTTTAGCCAATGAAAGCATAACACATGTTATCAATAATATACATATCTTATTCTCTCTCATATACATTCTCGTACAAAGGTAGTTCTCATTTTCTTAAAATATTAACAAATCATTGGCTATTAGATAGGGGCAGATTCCCACTCTTTAGATAGGGGAGTTTTTGAGAATTCCTTTATATATATATTTGCAATCCATCCCTCACCATATGGTGAAGGACACATAGTAGGGATGCACTTTTCCTTCATGGCTAAAGTTGTGCAGTGAAGCTTCTAGGTGGTTTTTTTAATCCTAACCCCATGAAAGCCAATACAAGTGGAAAGAGGAAGGCCACAAAAGTGGGAAAGAGAGTCCACGAGCATGGAAGGAGAAGCCCACATGCATGGGAAGGGAATGATCGGTGCACAGCCGAATGAGATTCGGGTTGCTAGGTGATCAACTAAAATTTTCTGAAGCTTATAGTTGAAGATTTTATTGGACCACGTGAGTCAAGTAATTTCCCCCATTCGGTTGGCGAAGCCCTTCCCTCTAGATTTTTTTGAGGAGGTTTTCAAAAAGGTATAAAAATTTTTAATCATTTTTTAAAAGAGGTTTTTGCATATACCCAGCTAAGGTTTATAGGATTTGTAAACAGGCCTCTGCCTTTTCATTTTAATACCTTTCGTGTCCCCAAAATCAGTAGCCTTCCATCTACCAAAAGTTTTTAGAGTGAAATGACACTTTTGCCCATCTTTTTATCCCTATATGCATAAATTTAAAAGCTTGAACTTATTTTTCTCTGAAGCTTGCGACATTAATTATTACATTTAGTGGGAGAGAAGAACCGCACATAAACTTATTTCTATCAATATAGAGTCTATTTCATTAGATTCAGATCAATCATGATGACAATGAAAGCCTATGCTAATAGTTGGTTATAATTGATTCAATCCATGCATAACCCACCGCTAGACTGATGAAAGTTTCAAAATACATGATTACGCTTCATCTGTATTAAAGAGTTATTAAGAGTAACAGTTGGGATTTGGAATAAAATAATGGTGTTTTTGTAAATAATAATCTACTCACTTTTGCTTAATGGATGCAAGGGCAAAGCTATCATTTTCTTAGAAGTTCAACACAAATCTCATTGTGGTTATCCATTCTCATTAGGAATACTAATTTTGGGAACATGAAAGGTATTGAATTGAAAAGATATGGGCCTATTTACAAATACAAAAATCATAGGGGTGTATTTGCAAATCATACAAACCTTAGGGGGGTATATACAAAAAACTCTTTTAAAAAAGTGCAAGAAGATTTGAATATTTCAGAAAAGGTATAAATTTTTTCCACAAATCTTTCAATCAAATCCTCTCCATAATTCTTTTTTGAGAAATGACAAAAATACTCTTCCCTTATTATAGGATTTTATCATTTTTTAACCTTTTTTCTCCCCAAAACTTGTCATTTTGATTTTGATGATCATAACTTTGTAATGAAGCTAGTTTTTAGTCACTTGGAATCCCTTTTTTCTAATCATCTATGCATAAAGGTAGTTGAAGTGGGTCCCCACTAGGTTATTTGGGGTTGGACTTGAACATCAAAAATACACTTTTTCAAAATTCCCTCCTTTTAAAAAAAATAAAAATAAAAAAGCAGACTCATTTCTCTACTAAAAGACAAAGAAACACCCACTTTAAAAAGTAAAAAGATTTCCTACCAAACAACTAAAGATAAAATATTATCATAACTCATATATATTTTATTCTTTCTTGATTTTAGCATTCACTTCACTTCATTCTATATGTAAAGTTCCCAAGCAGGTTTTAGAGAAGAAAATTTGACGTAAGAGTGTTTTTGTCATTTTTCAAAAAAAAAAAAGAAAGACTTATTTAGAGGACTTGGTTGAAAAAATTGTGGAAAACTTTTATATTTTTTTAAAAATATTCAAATCTTCATATATTTTTTTGAAAATGAGCTAGAAGTTTTATACCGTTTTGAAATTTTCCTTTTTTTTTTAAGATTTCATGGAAAATAACACCTTAAATGTCGGGTGAATGAAAAAGGCCCTAATAGATATGTGTGAATGGCAATGGCCTTGTGGGCCAGTTTTGTATTTTTTTAATAGTGAAAGCCCAACATCGATGTCGATGCTCTTTTTTTTTTTTTTTTTGTTTGAAGCGAAGCGTCAATCTCAAATCTCAGTGAGATCTCCCTCACCAGGTGCATCTCCACCACATCAAGAGCTCCTCATGCAGCAATGCGTTCTTGATCAGTGGCATAAACGATTAGGCTGCTACCAATAGAAGTTGAAGAGGTGGCCGAAGAACGTAGAGTGGAGGCGGGAGAAGAAGGTGCCGGTGCCGGTGCAGGACTCGCCGATGGAAATGGTGTCACGGTGGTAGCGGTTGAGGACGTCTGCAGGAACGAATGGCAGCAGGGTTGGCGGCGGTGGAGAGGGTGGGAGAAGTGCAGGAGCATTGAAGTGGTGCAGTGCTGTGGACTTGCGGAGGGGCCTGAGGCGCAATCGTTGGACCCATGAGGAAGGAAGAAAGGCTTTGATAGATTCCTCCTCGAGAAAGCAATTTCTAGTGTCTAAGAGAGGGAGAGGGAGAGGGAGACTGGGATTGAGATTCCTCCTTCCCGTGTTACTTTTGTTGCCAACAGAGTTGTTTAGAGATGGCATTGAGAAAAAGAAGAAGGAAAGGGGAGAAAGTTGCGATTGTATTCATGAGTTGATATGTTCGTAAGAGAAGAAGATACAATGATGGTGTGAGGGTTCTGGTGAAGATGATGGGTTCGTGTTTTGTGATGGAGGCCGGGTTTGATGAGGCTCTTTAGATCGTGAGAAGAAAGATGGAATGACAGTGGAAGATAGATTATAGTATTCGAGGAAGAAGATGTAGGTGCTAGTTTGAGTGGAATAAAGATATATAATGAAATGATGAAGATGGGTGTTTGGGCGTGTCGAAGATGATGGAGGATGGTGGGTTGGACGAGAAATGGAGCGGGGAGATGGAGAAAGAAGAGGAAGAAAAGGACATGAGCAATGAGAGCAATAATGGTTGCGGCAGGCATAACGACTAGTGGTCAAAACGCTATGCAGACCGCAATATATAGCGGCATAGCTGTGTGAAGTTTTTTAGTATTAAGAAAAATCGAATCTTGTGTAGAAGTCATTCTTGTGTGTTTTTTTATTGATTTGGAACCGTATAAAGGTGGAGACAACTATAAAAAATGCTATTGAGGAAAATAAATAAAGAAATAGTGTTATAAATTAAAACTACTTAGCTTGATTAGATTTAGGATTGTAGCGCCTAGCAGCCTCAACCTCTTCGGTTGCTATTTTGAATTATGGAATGAGTGTCAAACATTGATACTCAAGTGAACGACAAACTTGTATTGAGCATCAATATCAACGTTCAACTGAAAATAATACTTTTACAAAAAAAATAATAATAATACTATAACAGGGTGTTGAGATTGATAACGAATGCACATTTTTTTGTAAAGATTTTCTTGGGGCTATTTTTTTTTTCTTCTTTTTTTTTTTTCGACGGACATATCTGATGTAAGTGGGGTTTTTACGTAATTTTTTTAACCAATTGATTAGAGCGGATAAAAGAGGGAAATTCTACTGGCACACAGATTTTTACTTTTCCCACATAAATTCTCTCTACACACATTATTATAATTTAAAAATTACATTAGTTCTTTCTACACACCAAAATTTTCCAAACTACCCATCCCCCCATTTCCCTCTTTCTTCCCATACACAGGTGTTCGAAAGTATAGGTCCGAACATATGCATTATGTTCGGAACAATACATCCCAACATATGGCATATGTTCGGACCTGAAAGACCGTAAATATCGGGAACCTGCAACTCGTTCTAGGCGAGAAAAAAATTAACAAAAGAGAATAGGGTCTTGATGAAGTGAAGAGTGAGGAATGAGATCTTCTCATACTTAAACCACCCATTTCACTCTCTAACTTAAACCACCCATTTCACTCTTCACTTCATCTCCCTAAAACATGTCTTTCCGTTACATTAACAGTACTTCTCCAGTTTTGATTTTTGACCCGAAGAATGAAGAAAGAAGACATAAGAAAGAGCCCCTATTGCCTAAGGAAGATGAAGTGGAGAGTGAAGTGGGTGGGAGAATTTTTTTTAGGAAAAAAGATGAGATTGCGTGTGAGAAAAGAATATATTTTGAGTTTTTGACTTTTTGTGGAATCATGGATATTTTGGTCATTCTATAAAGGGGTAAAAATATAATAAAATAAATAAATTCTTTGCGATTCAAATGTAAAAATTGGTGTGAAAATAGCAGCACTAAAAGAAACCCTCGCGAAAAGAGCAGGGAAGAGGAGGGAAGAGTGGAGAGAGAGAGAACAGCCGCAGCAGTATACAGAGACGCAGTAGAGGACGAGGGAGATGATGATGACGACGACGACGACGATTGCTCAGGCGTCGCTGCAGCAGCTGATGCGTCCGCACATCTTCTGCTCTACCATCCGAATCGGAACTCCTCTCATCATCCGCCCTTCTCTTAGATTCGCAGCACCAGCTCCTCCCCTCACGCTCCGACATGCGAAGGAGCTCCGAGTGGGCGGCCCTCCTCTTCCTCCTGGGCCTGGGCTTCCAATTCCCGTAGGAGATGTTGTGAGGAGGAGATTCAGCGTCCACGTCTCCAATTCGGGATCCATCGACTCGCCCATGATGCAGTCCATGGAGAAGAAAGTAGGTCCCTTTCTTTCACCATCTCTACATCTCCGGGTTTGTTTTTTTTTTTTTGGAAAATGAAGCGTTTATGCCCCTGTAGTATACGAAAAGGGCCGTTTGAGCCCTGAACTATTTTTTCCCTCGTACTTTTGTTTTTGGGCCAAATAAGCCCCTCACGTTAGTTTCGTAGTTATCTGCTTACGTGGACACGATTGAATTTACAATTATTGATAATGGTCAAATGAGCCCTCCAAGTTTCTGTTTAGGGACAAATTAGCCCTTACAATTTCATTTATGGTTTCAAATGAGCCCTCAACACTTAAAAAGTCATTACATTCCCAGATCATCAAAACGTAAAAAAGTCATTACAGGAACATAGCATATAGTAATTATAACCATGAACATCAAAACGTAAAAAGTCATTACATTCCCAGATCATCATCAACCATGAACATCAACACTTAAAAAGTCATTACATTCCCAAAAAGTAGTTATAACTACTCCAAATAGTCATTACATTCCTCTAGATAGAAAACGTTTGAAAACAAATTGAACAAAAACATCCACCATTAAGCAAGATCATCAATTAACATGAACAAAAACATCCACCATTAAGCAAGATCATCAATTACCATGAACAAAAACATCCACCATCAAGCAAGATCAACAACTACCATTATCATCAGCTTCCAAGCAAGATCATTAACTACCATGATTATCAGCTTCCTGAGATATGTCTCGTGCACTGCTTGTTCCAGGCTACAACAATAAAAATAACAAATATTAAAACTTGAAAGTAGCTCATTGTAATATGAAACAACAAAGTAGAACACTGACATTGTATACCATGCTTCCTGTGTTTTCATTTACAAACACTCCATAACCTGTTGGGATGGGTTGCTGAACTCTTTTCCTTGCATTGATTTTTGTTCTATTGGCTAGAATGGCTCTCAATCTAGTTTCAGGAATCCTACTTCCTGCTGTTTTGCCCAACCACATTGATGAAGAGGAAGAAACACTTTGTTGGCTGCTATTTAATGGACCAAGCACTCCATCATTGGAATTACCTTGCTGTGTTGTAGTGCCAGATGTTTGGTTGCTATTTCCTGCTAGCACATTTCCAATCACTTGACTACTAGTTGCACCTGTCCTACCTGGGCAGCTCTTGTTCCTGTTGTTATGCCCAACCACATTGCAAACTGAGCATTTCATTTTCCTCGCCTCCCTTCTATATGAAGTTGGTTGTTGTGGTTCATTTACTTCTTTTCTTCTCTTCTTCTTGGGTCTCCCTGGCATCTTTCTTATTTTTGGTGGCAGTATAGGTGGAAGATTACATTTAGGCCAACATTTTCTACCATTAATTGGCTGGAGCAGCATCTCATAAGCTCTCATATATGTGTCTTTATAGTACCAATGGCTGACATAGTTGACAGGATTTTCCCCCCTGTCAAATATTGCACACATAGCATGTGCACAAGGAATACCAGAGACACTCCATGCTCCACAACTGCATTCATGAGTCACAACATTGACTATAAATTGATGAAGTCCCTTACTAACTTCGTATAAATCTCCACCATTCCAATCTGCTACCCATTCATTGCTTTCTTTTGAGTTTTTCTGAAATTTTGGTTCGATCAAATTCCCAAACACACCTTTTTTGAATGCAACCCCACTGCGTTTCTGAACAAACCTCTTCATAACTGCCTTCCTAATGTCTTCAAGCATGTGAATGATAGATTTACACCTTGCTTCAACAATTGTACCATTAAAGGCCTCTGTTAAATTGTTATCAACTGAATCACATTTAGAATGTGTTTTGAAATAAGCCCTACACCAATATTTAGGATCTACTTCCATTAATTTCTGTGCACCATCAGGACTTATCTCTCTAATCTCATTCAATATCATTTCAAAATCTGCCACATTGGTTGTTTTTGCCAAACATTAGAACAAATACTTCAATTGAGTTCCTGAGAAATATTTGCTCAAATTCGCATAGAAATGCCTAAAATAATTCCTGTGTTCTGCCCTTTCCCATACCTGATGAACAGCAGCTGTAAGTCCCTTCTGTCTATCACTGATGATGGTCCATCCCTCACCATCATCAATCCCAAGATCTTGCCTGAGCAATCTCAAAAACCACCCCCAAGTTACAACATTCTCTACCTCCACTACTGCCCAAGCTACAGGAAACATTTGGTCATTTCCATCTCTTCCTATTGCTTTTAACAACTCTCCCTTTACCAAGCCCTTTAAAAAGCATCCATCAATTCCCAAAACTGGCCTACAACCTGCAAGCATCCCTGCCCTGCAACTGCTAAGACACACATAGTAACCTTTGAAGGTGGAAGCAACATGTTCTGGTGTGGTAGATGGGTGGACATCAACTACTACAGTGCTGCCTGGGTTCCTCAACTTTATCTCTTCCCCATAACTTCTTAGCATTGAATATTCTGCAAAGCACTCCTCCTCCATCTGCCTTATAACCATTCTCTTGGTTCTCCTTCCTTTGCTCCTAGGAATATTTAGTCCAAGATTTTTCTTCACAATTGCCAAGAGACGTCTATTTATCAGATCAGGATGTGACCTAATTAAATCCTTGAACCTTTTGGCTAGAAATTTAGAAGTCAGCCTCTTCACTCTCTTCTCCTCATCACAAGTATGTTCATTGTGATAAGTTTTGACCAAGAAACATTTTGTATCTCTATCAAAAGATCCAAAAATGGTCCATTTACATTTCTTATCTACCTGAACCCCTTCCTCAGACACAACCCCCATACATTTTGCTCTAACTCTTTTTGGCTCATTCTTGACAAATTTCACAGCCCTTTTGGTCAAAACTGCATGTTGTGTAATAGCCTTCTTAAACTGCTGATTACTTTTAAAAACCATTCCAACCTCAAACTCAGGAAGCCCTTTACATTTTCTGTAAAGTTTAACACTACTACTTCTCAAAGCTTCATCTCTCATTGCTTCATCCTCCTCAGAGTCTTCTATGTAACTCCCAAGATCACTGCTATTTATATAGTCACTTCTAGCACCCTCACTAGAATCAGTAGAGTCACTAGACTCACTCCCCTGATTCTCACTAGAGTCACTCCCATCATTCTCACTAGCATCTTTCCCCTTATTCTCACTAGAGTCACTCCCCTCATTATCATCAGCAATTGCAGAAAGAGCCCTCCTATAATTTCTAAACTTTTCCCTAGCTGCAAACACCTCTTCATCATTCTCTGAAGGATTTTCATCTTCAGGAGTCTCTCTTTGATCATCAATACCATATCCTAAATCATTGCCTGCCATCGTGCAAGCCTACCTAACATACATGTAACAAATATTCCTAAATCACTTACACATTACAAAGCAGAAATCGCAGAAATGGCAGATCAGAGAATAGTTAGGGTTTATGAACTTGGATGTGGATGGGATGAAATCTTTGATCAGAGACGAGTATTGATCTTGATGAAACCGACGATCAGAGCAATTGTTGATTAGCTGGATGAAATCGCCGATCAGAACAGTTGAAAAATGGTGTTTAGGGTTTGTGAAGAAAGGGGCTCAAATACGAGGGCTTATATATTTAGAATATCTGTGTAGGGTTTGTGATGAAATTTAGGGTTTATGGTTTGGGAGGAAAGGGGCTTATACATGTCATTATGTTTATTTATTACAAATAATCCATGACATAAAAAATAAGCCACGTATGCAGATAACTGACGAAGACTAA
Source organism: Litsea cubeba (assembly GCA_012931725.1). Lineage (NCBI taxonomy): Eukaryota > Viridiplantae > Streptophyta > Magnoliopsida > Laurales > Lauraceae > Litsea > Litsea cubeba. Next base: position 10,449,874 of record CM022946.1, on the reverse strand, counting down.
CGTGAGGGGCTTATTTGGCCCAAAAACAAAAGTACGAGGGCTTCTTTTTGGGAAAAAATAGTACAGGGGCTCAAACGGCCCTTTTCGTATAATACAAGGGCTTAAACGCTTCATTTCCCTTTTTTTTTTCTCACTCTCTCTATATATTGGATGGATGGTGTTTGTTTCTATATTTTTTTTATTCTTTCTTTAAACAGATGAGAAGAAGAAGACGGCCCAGACCGCACTCCCACTTTAAATAGGAAAAGACCAAACTAAACCCCTTTTCAAAAAAAAGGGCGGCATTTTTTGTTTGTAATGAAACACACGCATGCGCCAACAATTATCAATAGGGTTTTGTATTCGTAATATGCAGATTGACTATAGCAGATGTTGGAGTGACTGAGTGAGTTTTGATTTGATTTTTCTTGATTTATTGTTTTAAAACTTTGTGGGGGCCACCTTTGTTCTCTTTACTTTTAACAGCACAACTTTCTTTCCATCTGATCTGAAACATATAGGCAGAGTATCAGTCATTAGCAATAGGATGATATCATGTTAAAGTAAGGATCGTTAGAAGTTAAGTATGTTCATAATGAAACTGGGAGATATTTATTACTGAATATCCAGCGTTGCACAGATGAACAATATAATCTATTGACTTGACTGCATGTCTTTCTCTGAATGAGAGCTAAAGGATGCCGATCTGGTTTTATTTTGTGCAAGTTTGTTTATGTCTTTTTCTCTTTGCAGCAAAATTATCATTTTCTTATTCATCTATTGATTAATGCTTTGCCTGCTCCACATACATCAATAGATCAAGGAACAACTAAATGCAGATCAAGTCACTGTCAAGGATGCTTATGGAGATGGAAGACATGTTAGGTGATTTCTTGTCTTTCTGTTATCATAGGCGCATATAAAATGATACATATAGCTGAATTACTTATAAATTCCCTTTATTATATATATAATTCAATTCTTATTCAAAACTCTGTGTGGCCTTTTGCTGTCCTTTTTGGTTGATATGAAATATTAGAATTGTGATGAACCAAGCAAATGGTTAGATGGGCGTTGAGTGGAAGTGCATGTGTTCGAGTCCTCATTTTTGGAAAAAAAAAAAAGAACAAAAAAACAAAATGGTTAGATCGGTGACTGATGTTAGTTTATTTCTTTGAGGCATAGGGCTGAGGCTTAGCAGAATAGCCTTGTTGTAGCTGCAATGGAATAAAAGAAGGCACCATAAAAGCCATTAGTCCCAAGGATACTCACTGCAACCAACAACCGTCAAATTATTGCAAGTGTTAGCTTTGTAGGTTTTATATCTTTAGAAATATAGCAACATTCATCGTTTCTCTTCTTGATTATTTGTTCATTTATTATTATCTGTTAATGTAGATGGGCTGATTGCTGCTCTTGTAAAATGATTCCCATGTGTTTTTTTGGTATGTTGAATGGCATGCAAAGTCACTCTTTGCTGCAGAACCCTGAATAGCATCATTCATGTTAGACTCTAATGCTTACATCAAGTTCAATGAACTGGTTTTTCAATGAACAACCAATCATACACATTGTTTCTTGTAGAGATAACATTCTGGTTGCTTTTTTGTCATCGTCTGTTGTGGGGCTGTTGCCTGAAGAGAGCGGGCGGAAGTGGGATGCGAGGGGACTGATGGAAAAGAGAGGTGGAGAAGAAAGAATGGAAGAGAGGAAGGGAGAGAAAGATAAAAGAAAGAGTTTAGTATCATCTGCCCAGAACTGATGACATTATATATTTCATTCAAAGTATTTATTATTATTATTATTATTTGAAAGGTAAGTACTCACACACTTACCGAAGCCCCTCCCATCAGCGCTACAGCCAAGGATTGATCGTTGGCTGTTTCTGTGGAATGGAGGTGCCTCACTAACTGAGCTACCAGAATAGGATGCATTAGCACCGGCAAAAAACATCATATGTAAAGATATAAAGAAAGAGATAAATAAAGGCATTTTCTAGTGTTTACAATCTCACTTACCCTCATGCAAACTCTTTTGGGAGGCCCACTAGGATGCATGCCAGTCAAGGGATGGAAAGTTGTAGGTATGGGCTAAGGATATGCCCTGAAAATGATCCTAATCCTCAAGTGCCTTAGAGTTCAGTTAGTGCTAATTTGAGACGGCAGGTGTAGGGGTGCAGCTTGGGTCGGGCTAACCTCAAGCCTTCATGGCCCAACTGGTATCCTCGGGTTTGGGCTCAGGCCTTTTTTTTTTTTCTTTTCTGAAGCTCAAGTGAAACTCAGACAACACTCAGGATTGGCACTAAGGTACCCTAGTGAAGCTCATATCTTGATTTCTACCCTTTTATACAAGTATAATTTCAATACTAGATGCATCTTATACTAGTATTGGGCCCAAGATCATTTAAGACAGATTTTCCCTAATCACATGTCAATATTTAATTTAAATCTTTCAAAGTATTGAATATTTCTGGAGTTTCTTCACACTTGACAATGAGGGTCTTGCAGACATAAGGGCTGTCCTCTAGAGTCCCATCAGTTTGCTACTGGAGTTTCAAGTTGTTAAACAGGGCATGGCCTGGACTCGTTCATCCCATCAAAGTAGATTGACATCAGCACTCTTGTCTGTTCTTGTTCTGAATTCTCTTTACTCTGTTCAAGATCAACGGTGGTAACTCAAGTGTGGAAATTTGTCTTGCTGCAGCCTCTGGTGATCTCGGTAGTTTACTCATGATTGCTGGCCATGGCATCAAGGGGACCCACTTGCATTCAGATGGATCTAAGATGTGCACCATCTGTGAACCCTCCTGATCATAGTTAAACGATGTGGTTAATTGGAAATTTTGTTGGTACTATATTTGTTGGTTCTGCTCTATAATGGCCGAGAGGCAATGTTGTCATGGGTGTGCCTAGGTGCAAGGTGCAAGGTGCAGGCACATGGCCTTGTGGTGCCTTGACAAGCCCCTAGGCACTTGTGCATACATGGGCAACCTAGTCGATCCAACGGTCCAGTAAATTCGAATCTGACCAAAAGTTGGTGAACATGTGCAAGTTAAGGGGGTCGTTTGTTTGGTCCATTTGGGCCCAACAAGCATGAGCTTATGGAAGGCTATCCTAAGCTTTAGGGGGTGTTTGGAAACGCTAGAAAACCCTAGAATACATTATTTTTAAGAATATTTTCTTTAACAATATTAGCCGACAAAAACTGCCTGTTTGGCAAGATGAGAGAAGTTAGAAGAAAGGATTCTAATTTTTTGAAAATCTAGAGATTTCCAACTACAACCCTTTCTAGTAGGAGGAGACTATATCTCAATTTTCTAATCTACCAAAATGCGGGGCATGACATTGTAGAAGGGCAAAGCCCCATTTCAGCGCTCTTCCAAAGCGAGGTTGTCCTTTTCATTCATGCCGTCCTTTTATCTCCACAGCGAAGCTCCATTTCTATCCGTGAATCCCTAGTGTGAAATCTCATCTATGTTGCTTGTCTTCTCTGTAAATCCCATCATGGTGCTTGTCTTCATTGAAAATCTCGTCTATGTTCCACTTTGACCCGATCTAGAATCTACTTGTCTCTTGTACCCTTTGATCGGCTGCCACTGAAGTCATGGTACTGTCGCTTGCTCTGTTACACCACCAAGCTTACCTCGTGCAATGGTCCTCTATCTCTTAGCCCATCTTGCAAGGTGTCAAACCATATGAAATCTCAATAAGTTGCATACATGAACAACCAAATTCAAATTTCAAATATTAGAGAAATATGGCGATCAAAGGAGCAGTTCAGTCTTAATGGAAGTGAAGTAATGATGCCATGATTGTTTGTTATAGTGCAGGCCCATATTTTTTTTTAACTTTGATTTGATGATACCAATCAAAAGATTGCTAGAAGGAGATTGTCTTGAGAGATAACAGGAGGAGTTGTTCTATAGAGGAAAGTTAGGAAGGGGCTCCTCGATCTTGGCAAGAGGGAGTGAAATTTGAGCACCTTATTCACAAACATGTTTACTGTGAGATTAATTTAATAACAAAATCTAATATAATTAATAACTTTAAAATGTTATTGTTATGTTGAAAGGTTTTTTAAATATATATTACAATCTGCAACAACTACCAAACACCTTGCTATAAAATTTGTTGCATTATTCAAAAACAGCCAAACAACAAAAATATTTCAATATTATATTCTATACTATTTTATTCTAACAATATAGAAATCTAGTAATTTTTTATTATGGGCATATCCAAACAGGCCCTTAGCTTAGGAGAGCCTTGGCCATATATATATATATATATATAGGGAGATGCTCCTATGAGAGCATCTCTTACCTTACTATGAGAGATAAGGTGGGGGCCCTCACATTTAAGTTGTTGGCATTGGATATGGATGTGAGGGCCTCCACCTTAATATATATATACACACACACACCTCAAGTGCAATCAAGTAAATATGCTTTAAAGAGCCCTAAAACATGTAACATAATTGGATTTCTCAAGAATAAACCTTCATTTCCTCATGTAAAAAGAGTGTGTGTGTGTGTGAGAGAGAGAGAGAGAGAGAGAGAGAGAGAGAGAGAGATGTTTTTACTTGATTGAGATTTTGTTTTTAAAAAGAATTAAACACTTGCATCACGTTTCATATTGTATGCTTGTAAGTTGTATCTCTAGTTGGGAATTAGTATTTTTCTTGAATGAAGAAAGAATAATGAATCCTGATCGGACCCCAAGTGTAGGGTGCGACTGTAGTAATAAAACTGGTGAGACCAAGTCGATCCACATGAAGCTTTTAAAAATAAGGCTTTCCAACTTTTTCACCTGCCCTAAATAAAATCTAATTTTAGCCTAAATTTTAGAAAAGTACATTCATCATTCCTACTTTAAATTAAAATTAAATACATTTCAAAAAAAAAAATTCCTAAATCTAAAATGAATCATAAGTTGCTACAAATTAGAACATCAAATTAGAAACAAGCCAAAAATAAAACTTACCAAAAATAAAACTAAGAAGCTAAATTAGAAACAAAATAAACCTAAGTTAGAAACCAAATTAATCAAAACATACTCAACAAAGATTAGTAACAAATCAAATCAATCAAAAAAAAAAAAAAAAAAAAACAACCTACTTTCTAAAATTAGCATGAAAACATTACTAAATTAGTTTTATAAATTAGAAACTAGGTTGGGCTATTAGGGTTAGTATATTTCTTAAGTTAGTGAACTGAATTAATCAACTCCCTAAAGTTAAGGACTTTCCAAATAAATAAAGATTTTCAAATCATAACAATTTTAGAAAGCATTAAGTCAATCATACCTTACGTTAGAATTTCCAAATATTAAGAAACTTCATAAGTTAAAATCTTCAATTAACAAAAATTAGAAAGATCTTTTATTTCTGAAAATTATCTAAATAATAAAAAACACAAAATTAGAAACTAATCCTAAAGTTAAAAAGTTAGTAATGCAATGTATGCCATGAGATGTTAGAAAATTCTAAGTCTAGAAAACTAGTATGCAGGGCTGTTTTTATGCATGATTTTTTTTCCTAATCTAATGCAACCTAAAACTGAGTTTAATGGTTAGGTTTTGAAGTACAATGATGCATGAATCAAATAAAAAAAAAAAGAAGAAGTGGAAAACGATTTAAAACGAATGAGATATGAGTGCATGAACATGACCTTAAAAAATCTGTGCAAAAATTCTGCACACAGGTGGGTCCGACTAGCCATGTTTGAGCCACTGGTTCACCATCTTTCCAAATTTATTTTTGCATGAGATTCTGGGGTTTGAAAGCACACTGATCAAACTTTAATTTTCCCAAGTTTCATCGAAAAATAATGTGTTTTGATCAGGTTTCTAATCGCAAACTTTTCACACAAAATCTGTCCTGAAATTCCTGCAACAAGGTGGTGATCTAAATTTCCAAAAAAATATTTGGCCGAAATTATTGACTCATTTCTCAGACTTTTCTTGCTTATTCAATTTAAAACTCCAATTCTAGCAACTTAAACATATCTAAACTCCACCAATATGAAAATGCATGTAATGCTAACTAGTTCCAACCATAAACTATGCATAAAAATTCACATAAACAAATAAGAAGAAAAGAAAAACAAAAGGTACTTGAATTTAAATGTGTAGTGCAAAAAAAATAAATGTGTGGATTGCATAAAATTAAATGTGTGACATTAACAAAAAAAAATAAATGTGGATTTTTCAATAAATGTAAATGTGTGAGAATTGAAATAAAAATAAATGTGTGATAAGTGTGCCCTTTTTTTTATTCTCAAACCAGGTTCATAATTACTTATTTCATGCCCTTAGGATCTTGGGTTGTCAATCCAAGAACAACAACAAAGGAAACACAATTCAAGCATTAATCACATAAGAAAAAGAATAAAAAAAAAAATCACACTTTTACTAATATGCAATGTTTTTACATAAAAGATGGAGAATTAAAATTCCAAAAACAATTACATACTAGGATGAAAGGAACCTCTCTAGTTGAAGCATCAAGTTGGGACAAGCCTTCTTGAAAAGAGATGAGCTATTGTAGAGAAAGGAGATGGGTAGAATGGTGGAGGAATTACACTAGTGAGGGGGCTTTTTCTTTCATGAAAGGGAGTGGACGTCCAAGGGCTTTTTTAAATAGGGTATGGGCTGCCCTATTCTTTATCCCTAGTCCCTACTTTGTTGCAAGAATCTTCTTCACTTAGTAAGTCTTCTCCTTTCTTTTCTCCGTTCTATCTTCATGCACTTGTCATATTTCCTTCTTTAGCAAATCTTCTTTTGTCTTGACATTTATGAGAGATACATGAGGTGGCACACTCTAAGTTGGAATCAAGAGAAAATTGAATGCCCAATATGTGTAGATTCTTTCCACTTTTATTTCTTTGGAAATCATCTTTCTTGATTTGGCCCTTCATGGATTTTCTTTGATTATCTTGAATTATCTTCAAAATTAACTTGGGATTTTGTGCAATGAAAGTGGACCCCCCTCTTGGACGCCCCACATGTGTGACCTACACATGTGCATGTGTGGGACCCTTTTCATTTCCTGCAAGCCAAAAAAAATGAATTTCATGTGAAAAGACAAATTTACTGTTAATTCACAATTGCATGACTGTGGACCCATCTCTCATGAAATGATGAATGAATGCACCTGATGATTAATTAATTTCATGAGAAAAACATGTTTGAAAAAATCTTTCCAAAAATAAAATTAAAAAATGGCAGGTTTCATGATTGATGCAAAAATGATGGTTTTTGAGCAAATTATGCATGAATGTTCTGCAACGGATAAAAAATGCATAAAATCATGATATGACACAAAATGAGGCTCTCTTGGCTTGATAAGTCCTTAAACTTACCAAAAATAACCATGAAAATAGTCCATTTTTAAGGACTTATCAAATCCCTTTGTTGACTTTTGTCTTTGGTGAACTTGTGGTCATTCAATTTTCATTTATTCAATCGGTAAGTTCATTGTTGTCTGCTTATAATGGTCTACATGTTTCTTTTTCCCATTTTATACACAAACCACTTGGGATTGCTCATTCCTGTGGGGCCCACTTGGATGGTTGTGATGGAAAGTCCTATAAATGGTTAGGGGTGGCCCAAAAAATCAGCCTGATTGGCCATCACAAAGCAAATTAGGCTGATCGTATGGTGCTCACATTAAAAGCATGAGCTTAGTCACTTAGCTAATCACTGGAATATTAGATACATAGATATTACTTTAGTAGGGGTGTGCGTAGATATGAAATGCCTATGAGAATTGAAGTGCAAGAGTTAGCACAAATATATTTATTCTGATACCTTGACTTAATAAGTAGTAAGGATGGAGAGGTTGAGGAAGTTGTCCAACATAGAATAAAAACGGGATGGGTGAAGTAGAAACTTGCTTTTTTAAGTACTCTGAGATCGGCACGTACTAGCAAGATGGAAGGAATTTTTTTATAGGACAACGATTAGACTTGCTATGACCTTTGGATCTGAATGTTCCCCAGTCAATAAGCAACACTTGCACAAAACGAGTGTAGTAGAGAAGAGAATGTTGAGATGGATGTGTGGTAAAACTAGGAAAGATAGAATTAGAAATAAGCGCATTCAGGACCATTTAGGGTAGCAACAATAAGTGATAAATTAAGAGAGACTTGTTTAAGTTGGTTTGGACATGTCCAATGTAGCTCGGCAACAACGCTTGTGAGGGGAAGTCTTTCTATGCAAGTTGATAGCTTGTGAAGGAAAAAGGGGTAGGTCAAAGAGAACATGGATGGAAGTAGTAAGGTTAGATCTGAAGAAGTAAAATTTATCCGAGGATTTGGCCCTTGATAAACCGGAATGGAGAAAGAAAATTCATATAGCCAATCTCAACATAGTTGGGACAAGGCTCATGATGATGACTGATGGTTGTATTTTTGTTTAGCGTTTTTATGTTTTAAGTTGTGCAAACAAACAGACAATTATTATAACTATATTTTATGTGGCTGCTATTTTTATAATTTAGGCTATATTCTTCTTTTTTCTATTGAATCTATTCCTTTTTTAAAAGTATGTGCCTTCTAAGTTAGTCGTACACCTTCCCTTGCCTAGGTGCCTCAGGCTGCAACTGGCCTTGGCACCTTGATAACATTGATCAGAAGGGTGTGCTTATGATAACTGCATTTTCTGTATTAGATCTCACTGCGGTACTCTGTAATTGATGGAATAGGAGACAATCAGTGAAGAACGGAATCAATTAGGATGCTCTGCACCTCTGACTTGCCCTGGCAAAAACCCTTCTGCTTGGAAACCTCTCTCTTTTCCCATTTTCTTATTACATATCTCTAAGCTTTTATGTGATGTCTACATAATTTATTTGCTCACACCACATGCCAAGTCCATATGTGGTCACATGTGGGATCCAAATCAATCCTCCTTTTGTATGAGATGAGGTCTGGAATTTGCACATGTCCTGTCCACACATGTAACAGCATGTAGAGCTGGTGTGTTGAGATGGTATTTAGATTCTTATCTGTCCAATTATCCTCAGTTTCATGCAAATACCTGAATGCGTTTCTGCATGATGGATATGTTTACTGTTTGTTCTGGCTCAATGTGCGGCTGATGTGAGCTTTACATTGAACTTTTCTAAGCATGTGTTGGTTAATATCAATATATTTGTACGCTTTGCACATTAAGATGTTGGCTAGAGCAATGTACATGCTCTTAACATCTGCTGGTTCTTACAACTCCTCCTACATTCAATTTTTTTTGGCAGCATCAATGTTGTCTCTTCTGCCTTTGAGGGACAGTCTGCTGTGAATAGGCAGAGGATGGTGTACAAAGCTATATGGGAAGAGCTCCAGAGCACTGTGCATGCTGTTGACCAGATGACCACCAAAACTCCATCTGAAGCAGCCAAAAACGAATAGAATGCAGCAGAGATGTGACAGGCTTCTGAAATTCTTCTTGTGAGAGAGGCCATTCTGATGTATTGCCTTCAATTTTTATATTGTTACACCCACATGACATGAACCAGTAAGAATTTCATCCGTGTGCATCATTGGGATTTGCAAATCAAATGGTGGGACTTTCCCCCACTTGAAAATCTACTGTCTGGTCCTACTATGTCTTTACCAAGAGTTGTCATCCTTTCAACGGGGACAGACACAAGTGTCAACTTGATTTCCATCTGGAGAGAATAACTGGACGAGATGGTGTTCCAAGAACGACCACAAGAGGACCCAATTTTCCATTTGGATTGCAATTGTCCTTTTTATATTTATTTGTTCTAGCATTTCATCTAAATTGTAGAAGCTGTCTGCTGAGGGTGATTTGACTTGAAAAATAGGATAGTTCCAGGAAATAGCCTAAAATCTTCGAAAAAATTTAGGTGCGTCTATGTTTGTGTTTTAACAATCAATCTTCAGATGCCATGGCCTTGTGTACTAAATTGTCTTGAAGTTGGACAATGCCACGCCAATAGCCTACCTTTCCATGGGCCCGCTGCTGTTTAGTAGCTTGTGTGCTTGGTCAATCATACTTGTCTTATGATGCCAGGACCTGCTCCTGTTGCTGTCTTGATGCATTTTGTTTGCTTCCTACTTGGCTGTTATCCACAGTCAAAAAGATAAATGGTGGAACTGGGGCAGGTGAATCAGTGTGTAGTGATTTAGAGTTTTTATCAATGGGGAAGCACTTGCTTGAAGCTCTTGAGGGTGTCATTGACTTTTTTGGCAAGCATCTGCTCCAAAGATTTATCTGCAGCGCAAGGTAGCACGTCGAGGGGGGCTTGCTCTTTTGGGCTTTTGACTTTTGATAACAGATGAATGAGTAAATCTCACTTGACCAGTGACCCTGAGATCAGGCCTTACCTGGAGAAGCAGCTAGCGTGTATATACCAACGATCATAAGCCATACAATTCTCTTGCAATCAATCACACATTGCCGCCGCCTCTGGAAGAAGAAAAACAATGAATTATTTTCGCCTAACCCTGCAATAAATCATTTCCTGAGAAAGAGGGTAGGAATTTGCTCTTCCGCCGGATGCGAAGTTCCATCAGTGGTGGAGGGTCCTCTGTTTTCCAATCACTGGGCGATGTGAACACAAGACTACAGTTTAGGATAATCGCAAGTAAGAAGTCGCATAAGACCATTTGGTTAGGAGGACAGGGACATTCATATGCACTGTTCAACTGTGATGATGAATGAAATAAATAAATAAAAATTTGCATAGACATTGCATGTATTTTTCCTTCTGTTGTGTTGGGAGCTGTTAGCATCACCGCTGGTCTGTCTGGAACTGACGGAATTGTCGACCATCCTGTTGTCCCGAAGGGATGGTGCGGACGGTGGGATGGGAACACCTCTGGGGAGGGAGTTGAAGAATTGCATAGACTCCCCTCATCTTGGACTTGGGCCACATGGCCCACATCCAGATCATCTTCCCTTTTCACAGCACCGGGGCTACTGCTACTGTTGTCATTGCTGTATGCAGCAGATGATGATCCTCTGCGTGTGGCGATGACCAATCTTATAGTGGGGCCATCTCCTATCAGAATAATATTTGAGGAGCATGGGAACGTCCATTTTGAGTGCCTCTGATTTTCCAACGGTGGGCCACACCAGGGGTTGTACTCTTCAGCTCAGGAATTATTTAAGTGAGTCAGTGGAGTCCACTCGCAGAGGTGGGCCGCTGCTTGTGCTCTTGTAGTAGCCCTGGCTGATGATAGACTAAATGCACTTTCACTTGAAGCACTCTCTTTTTATCCAACACACAAGTGCATACCACCCCTCGCCCAGGTAACTAGTAAGAGGTGGCCAACGGCCATGGACATCTAGGGGCATTGGGACTCAGGCAGCTACTGAGTCAAAAATCCTTCTAGACTGTTGGTCAACAGCCTTGTGCACCAGGTCAACCTTGTTATTATTGGTAGAGAATATTAGGGCATGTTTCTTTACCAGAATTTATGATTAGAATTTGTGAGGTTGGAGTTTTTTGGACATGATGTGACATCTTGTCCCCTGGCATTTGAAATACTGTATTTTTTTCATTAGAATTTCAAATTCCAACAACCCAAAAGACCTTTTGAAATTCTTGGAATTCCACTCGTTATACCATTTGTTGGAATTTCAAATCCTCCATCAAAAAGAAGAATTTGGAATTCCACCTAAGGGGACAACTTTTGGAGAATTTGAAATTCTCCCAGACATGAATTCTTGAAATTCTGATAAAGAAACGAGCCCTTAGTGTCAAAAGCTAATTGACGGCGAATAACATTCGAACTTCCTTCACACCTGACATCTCACCTCTTGTATTACTTATTGGACCAGCCAAACCAATTGGCACTCTTTGTGCCAACACCTTCTTTTTCATAATTAGACATCCAAATTCCAATCCTGCAGTACGCAGGTCGAAATACAGAGTGCACGGGAAAAATAACCAACCCAACCAACCTTTTAATTTACGTTGATTATTCCTACCAAACGATTCACTTGAATCCAATCCATCAGCCTATTCAGGACCATGACGACATCATGGATTTTTTTTTTCCCCCTCTTGGTATGAATTTTCAGAGCATCCATCAACAAACCAATCAGTTTTGAGTCCACGCGGTATTCTTGAGACAGACATGGTTAGCCCGCTTTGAGGAAGAGCAAAGGGCCATATTGTACTCTCCACTCTGTGGACCAAATACGGACCACCACCTTAAAAAGATACCCAAAAATCATGGAAGATGGTCTCATCAGGTGTTTTTGATAGATGGTTTTACTATGTATTTGGTGGTCAGGTGACGGACGAGAACAAACATTTCTGATTATATACATACGTATAAACAAAAATTTGCCTCTACTAGTAACTGCCAACAACAAATGCACATCAAGAACAGAAATGCCAAAAACCATCTGCAGAGCAATCGAAATCATGTCATAGATGTATCACTCTCATTTGGTTAATCTGCTCCCAGGTTCTGATCTTCTACTGTTGTCCAACCCTTACTACTTAGGCTTTTTTATTTCGTTTGTCAATGTTGAGTTTGGATAGAAGATAGAGACCACCAGATGACAGAAGAATCGCAGCTGAGAAGCAAAGCAAGTCTGTAGAATAGCACATGACTACCTTCTTGCTCTTCTCAAACAAACCAACCAAAAGAACCGTCACTATTACATGGCCCAGCTTGGTCTTAAGCTCATTGATGGATTGTATTTCTAACCACCTGGGCCTTTCCTGCAACAAGAAGAACCGTTGGAGGTGAGATAGAAAAAATAGATATTCACAAGACTAATCATGGATTGAAACAAACCATAAGAGTGAACAGGCCAAAGAGATTTGATCTGTAGGCGGCTTTCTCAGTAGGATGTGATAGCTCGTGAGTCTGTGCAATGTCAAGATTACTGATGAAGAGCTCATAAAGACCCATTCCGAAGACGAGCATTACTGTTCCTAACAGATAAATATCTGAAAGTCACATTAAATGCGTAAGTTCAAGATTAATTTACCCAGGCCTTAAGTGCGCAAAAATTTTATGATAGGAATGTGTATAAAGACATTGAAGTTCCAGGTTCTACAACATTATGATACAAACACACTCCCTCTATCCAATGTGCAGAGAGTTGCACATTAGAAAATCTTAAGATTGAGGACAACTGCTACAAACAGTTTTTCAAACCTAATTTTCTATAGGAGCTGGGAAATTGTGGCTTCAAAAGTATCTTCTAGGCTCTATTATGAACAAATTTTGAGTCTTATGAAATACTAAAATCTTTACTTTTTCCTTTTTGAATGGTAAAGGCCTAGAGTCATATATAACAGACAGCCAATTGTTTTGGGACCGGTCCTTACAGCAATCAAGTAAATGTTGGGGCCATTGAGAGACCTAAGCAGCATGGTGTGTTAAAAAACCAAGTTCCCGTATCTTGTTGATCAGGTTTGATTCTTATTTTATTATTAAAAGTTCTTTGTAACTAGAGAAAACCTGTAAAGTGGGAGTTGAACCCCCATAGCGGTTTATTTATGGACGAAAAACAGTTCTTTTTCAAGAACCAAAATAACTCTCTCAGTCCCAACTAGCTTTACGAGTAAACTTAGATACAAGGTATTGGACCATGTCATATACCAAAAAATCATAAACCTTGAAAATGGCTAAAGCAACTCTAAGCCTTGAAAATGGCTAAAGCAACTCTAAGAACTATAGTTATATATATCCAAAAGTAGGTTATTCATTGTGTTCAAGGTTGAAAAAAAAAAAAAAGGTTGAAAAGGCTGGCCAAAATCAAATTGTTTCACCCAATGCATAATGGCTTTAGTGTGAAGCTCAAAATGTATATTGGAACTCCATTCTCACCACCTTCAAAGGAAATTAAAAAATTATCAGAAAAGAACTGATATGTTGGCCGATAAATAAAGGTTTCAGCATTGTCTGATTCAAGGTCCCAAACTATGTTTTAGGTTTGTGATGGTAGAAGGTCAGCTTTTTTCTAGCTAGTAAGCTCTATTTGCTTTTAATACTATCTAGCATGTGATCATTATCATATGGCTTTAAAACACATGATATTGCAAAGAAGTGGTGAAGAAACTCACCTATGGCTTCAAACAGCATCACAATCACCTTTCCACCCCTCATGTAGTATTCTGTGAAAGCACCCACCACGTAAACACAACCCTGGATAAGGTATTAGGTGTAAGTTGTAACATCATACCCCACCTAAATTATGGTCCGAGTCCTCACATAAATGAAATCAAAATCTAGTTTTATAATAAAATGGTTGTAAGATCAAATATCACAGCTCATGTGATCCACTGCATAAGTGTGCATGCACTCAATTATAGACGACATTCTACTCATTTAGGGAAGTTGTCACTTGGGGAGCATTCATGTGGCAACATTTCGCTGAGAAGACAAGTTTTCTATGGATAAATGCAAATCCGTTGTTTGGTGCAGAAATTTTCCGCAAATATGTGAGGAAAAGTGTCCATGCTTTTGAGGATTTTTTCCAAGGGGGTGGGGTTGAACCCATGACTTTTTCTACCAATCTCTCCAGCACTACAAACAAAAATTGTGGATTGAAGGCTTGCAGAATCCATACCCAAAATGTCTACAAAAGTACATCACAAATTCCACAAGCCATGGAATCCATGGTTTTTTTTTTTTTTTTCAAAGATGCCCTTACACTAACATCTTCCACTTGACCATAAGAGCCTAAACACCATAAGGTTTCACTTCCACTATTCATGGTTTCAATATCATAATTATATCATTGTTCCTAACTCAAGCATCCTTGAGTCCCGTCAAGCTTAAGCAATAATTATGCAATTGCTCATTTCGTTGAAGGACCAGCTAATTATATAGAGCCCCCAAGAGGAGCTTAAACACCACCCAACACATAAGCCATTTAGATCAGATAATCAGAAAGAAGATACAGTTGACTCTTTTGCATGAAGGGTCAAGTTCTCATCAATGTCAATGAAAGGCATTTCCACACGAGTTAGAAAGTAACATAATTTGCAAAATCTAACTCAAGCCATTCCATAGAGCATGAGATAACTTTCAAATCAACCAAACCTCAGTCCTCACCCAACATGGAAAAACCACATGCTCAAGGAAGACATCCTAAATTTCATTATACTCGTCAATCGTCATTTAACATTTATGAACCCATTATCGTGCTACCACCGGAGTGTTTTAGAGCTATAAAATATCCATTCTACAAGGTAAGAAACACACAATTACAACAGCCAGGTAGAGTTGTAATCAGATACTTTGGCATGCTTGGGTATGAAAGAAGAAGAAACTTGTATCAGTAATCTTTCCCTTAAGAAGTATTCAACAATCCAGATAAATTATCACCATGACATAGCCGTTTCTAAGAACCGAAAAAATATAATTGCCCTAAAATCAACCCAACCATTGACTAGGCCACATTCCCATCCAGTGGCATCAACCCTACAAATTCGGCTGCCCCAGAATCCCATCCAGATTTCACCCATCCAAATCGGATGATCAAAACAATGGCATGGCATATACTGATTATATGATTCCCAGCCCATGAGGAGACTGTTCGTTCCCAACCTATTTTATCTGACTAAAATCGCATTTGAAGCAGAGAGCGTTAATAAAAAAGGAAGCTATATCTGGTAGCTAGAGAAGACATTGACGGGGAAAATGGAATCGGTCCCGTACATATCAAATTTGATGATTCTATAATTAATCGCATGTCCTGCAGCAGATGATGATGATGTGAGGTTGGGAACATTCATACATACCTTGAGAAAGCACAACAAAGATCCCAATAAAGAACCCCAGACTCCGAGAAACGTCATGAACCGGAACCCATATATGGTCTGCAAATGCAAGTTAATTAAACGAGGAGACAAGTTCAAGTTCAAAGTTGCACTTGCACAAATACAATATCCAAGGGCCAAGAGCCAAGACGCAGAGGGGCTGTAACTGTAAGTAAGTTTATATTAAATATATATATATATATATACATCATCACCATCACCACGTTCACCTTCTCAATGCCCTCTTCCAGAGCTCGCACCCTCCTATCGGAAGGTAGCTCGACTCGCTTGCATTCTGACTCGAGGGTGGAGCGGCATGTTATGCTGTTGCTGCTGTTGGAGGATCTCGAGCTAATGAACACCGACGATGATGCCGGGAATCTGGAAGATTTCAGGTGCACGAATGCATCGTCTGTGTCAGTTCCTCCCGCCCTTTTTGCGTGCGGAATTCGACAAGGACCTTTGACGAGAAGGGAACAGCTGGTTTTTGCAGGCAGACCCAATAGACATTGCAGAGGAGGTTTGATCATTATTGTATGTATCCCAATTCCACGGAGTGGAAGAGAAGAAGAAGAAGACGGAGAGAGGTAAGTCTTGACTCTTTTAGACTCTTGAGCCGTTCGTTCGAGCTTTATCTATGACTACAGCATTAGAAAGGACTTGTTAAATTAAATAAGGAAAAAAAAAACCATTAGAAAGGACTTGCTTGTGCCACAACGGGACGGGATACAAACAGAGGAGAGGAGAGGGTTGCAGACGTGAGCTATTTCTCTCATCTGGAATGAAAAGATGCACATGAGGTCGAGGTTCAGTCGTTGAGGTTGAGGTTGAGGTTGAGGTTGAAAACAACAAAAACCTAGGCCTATCAATGGGACGGGCGGGCCCGGACTTGCGTTGCCCAATCCGTCATGAAAATAGAACGAGTATGCCGGGTGTTGCCTAATCTCAGTCCTAAATTGAATGGTCCTACATTAAATCCCGTCTTTTACGGGCTCGGGCTGGGACAGGGCTGGGCATGAGCTTAGCCCGATCCTGAACATAAGCAAAACATTCTCTAATTGTTCCTACTGTCACCAGACACCCGGTGTGAACCAGACTTTAAACCCTCTTCCTTTTTCCGGGCTTAGGACCGGCAATGCAATGCAACAAGCAACATAGTGGAGTTAAAATCTTTTTTTTTTTTTTTTTTACAGGTGACAGTAGAAAATCAATAGAAATGAATGAGTATCCTATAGGCTATATGGGTCAAGTAATGTAGGAACGGTTAAAACCTTTTTTTTTTACCGGTGAAAGTAGAAAATCAGAAAATCAATAGAAATGAATGAGAATGAGTATCCTATATGAGTCAAGTTAAAGTAATGTAGGATCAGTTAAAAAAAAAAAATTTGGCTGGTGAAAGTAGAAAATCAATAAAATGAATGAGAATGAGTATCCTATATGGGTCAAGTAATGTAAAAAAGAAATCAACATAAATTATTTTTCTTTTAATATGTATAAAACATCAGTTAGTGCATTCCTGTCATTGTCTAAATCATCATCACTAGTTTTATCATGACTAAACCAATCTTGGGTACAAACTGTAATATATAAATAATTATTATTAAATGACTTTGCAGCGGGCTGGGCCGGGCCTGAACGGGCTGGGTTGTTTCTGCCCAGTCCCAGTCCCATTTTGGCCGGGCTTAAAAATGTATTGTCCAAGCCCAACCCACTGGGCTCAAATTTTTTTAAAAGCCCTGTATTTCCAGGCTTGGGACGGGCCGGGCCGGGCTTTCTACTCGTTTCAACGCGTCCCATTGACAGGCCTACACAAAACAAGACAAAACGAGAGAGAAAGTCCTCGGGCCAGGTGTAAGAGGAGCAATGGATACTTTTCATCCTCTTTTCTCAAGAGACAAGAGAAACGGCAGCCACGATTCTTCCCTTATTTTTCGTAGTCCTGTTAGAGTTAGACAGAGTACTTCGTACCAATTTTACAAGTTTCAAAACTGTAAATCTAAACAGAAGTTAAAAATAATATAGAACTGTAATTGCGAAAGTAAACCCACTTATAATATATGGGCAGAAAAACAGAGAAATGTTGATGACTGCAATCCGAGGTTGATCAAGGCTAGCATTTAACGTTATGTCCTTTAAGATAAATTTCGCTCTCGCTGTGGTGTTTACGAACTTCTGTAGCGTTTGTTTCCCAGAGTCACCGTATAGACGGGAGGGGTGCTCTGGGTGCGTTTTTTTCTCTTTTTTTTTTTTATTTAGCAATATGGTCGATATCGACCATTCCGTCAGTCAGGTTTTCTTCAACATGTAGTTATTATATTTGTTGAACACAACAGAATAGTCGATATCGACCATATCATGAAAAAGAAAAAAGATGAATCTACAGGTCCACCTGCAAATCCTTCGCCCTCGCCTCCTTTCACTCTCCTTGGGTCATGTTAGACAAATCGATTTCCTAGTTTTCCATTTTCTCCCTTTCTCTCCTCTACCTGTTTGGATTCATTGAAAACCCCCCCCCCCCTCTCTCTCCTTTTTTTGTCCCCTCCCTCCCTTTCTATCAATGGCATTTCATTGAACATGTCATCTTCGACCTTATCCTTCCCTTGCTACGTTTGCACAGATGAAGAAACTCAAATCCTCTAGACCTTCAACAACATCCACCAATGCCAGAAATGGAGCGACTTCCTTATCTCCCTCGCCTACTTCTCCATCCCTCTTGAGCTCTTCTACTTCGTCTCCTTCTCCTCCATCTTCCCATTTCGATGGATCTTCCTCTAATTCGGTGCCTTCATCGTCCTTTGTAGCCTCACTCACTTCCTCAACGTCTTCGCCTACGCACCTCACTCCTTCCCACTCATGCTGTCTCATAATCCTGGCCCCATCTACCGCTCTGGAGCAGCACCAGCAATCAGGAGAGAAAAACATAGTTTCTAATTGGGTTTTGCAAATCGAGAGCAACTACCACATAATGATCGATATCGACCATCAAAATGGTTGATAGCAACCATATCGCTTGATGACAAAAAAAGAGACAAAAACACACCAAGAGGACCCCTCCTATCTATATAATGGTTCTGGGACCTCATCAGTGGTATGGGGTCCTATGGGGCTTTTACCCTTAAATTCCTCAATAAAATTTCTCCAAAAATAATAATGTTTAAGTGGGCCAAGCCCTACCCGTCTCACACGTGTGGCAGTGCGGGGCGGGGCGCGTGTGCGTGGTGGTGAGCCCACCTTGGGGCCCAACCTTTACTACCAAGGTATTCATATTTATATCCAAAGAAGGTTTTGTTTCCCAACAATGTGGGTTGCAAGTTTTCTACATGCTGTATTATTAAGTACTACCATGTACAAGTAGTAAAGTTAGGAGTCAATTTCTCATTTACTCTTTAATGGAGTAGAGCAACCCAATACATGTTCTTAATCTACTCATGGAGCATATCACAATCCCATGAGTCCCACCTAAAATGATTAGTCGGGCCCATTTTTATTTTGGCTCAAACTTAGATCAAAATAAGGTGGTCTTATTCGTCCCACCCCCCCACTCGGCCGCCCGCTTTGAATTTCAGACAAGAAATCATCATGTCAGAAATTTCTAACAAGCTACTTTTGCTGTTGTACAGAGTTTCTTTGTTAAGATTTTAAATTTCGGTCATATAAAAAGTCATAAATAACCTTTGGAATTCTTAAAGTTTTAACCTCCTTGGCCTTCAAGAAGAAGACAACATTTAGGTCATGTCTGGCAACCGTCAGCACCGTGGATTTCAAACCGAAGAAAGGCTTTATATGTTCCTACAAAGAGATTATTTCACTCATCAAATGCCGCCCCCCCCCCCCCCCCCCCCAGCCCCACCCCACCCCATCATATTCTTGAAGTGCACAGAGCCATAGAAAGGCGCTGCTACAGAGCTGTACAATGTTTTAGGTGGTGACATGGGGTCACCGATTTTTCTAATTTTTTGGTCTTCTTGGGTCCCACAATCAAGATCCAGACCGTTCATCATCTGAAAAATCCGTAAAACGGCTGAGAGTCCAATTATCAGCAGTTGATTAGATTTTAAGATATTTGTAAAATCATCCAAACCGTTGGATCACAAAATCTGAAGTTTTGTGGGCCCATTTTACAAAATCTGAATCGTTCATTATACTTAGAAAACAAACGACTTTGGGCCCAAAATCGGATGCGTAATTCATTTGGGATCACGAGATAATGGCAAAAGAATTGTAACCATTGATTTGCCATAGTGTTAAAACAAGATTTTTGGGCAGAAAGGTTATTCTATTTTTTTCATGTGGTCTCCGAAATCATGATCCAAACCATGTATCATATTCGGAAGGCCAAACACCACTGCGACCTCAATTTTCAACCGTTGATCATTCCCAAGTTTTGAGATATTTGTAAAAAAATTAAATTATAAAATATTAATTTGTTATTCCAGTGGACCCCCTTTGAATGATCCGAACCGTTCAAATTATCTAGATGGACAACAACGGCTAAGGGATGAGATCTAAGGTCTAGATTTTTCATGGATTTTGAGAGATTTACAAAAATCTTACAACCATTGGGTCATATATCCTATGGATGGCAGGAATCTCTTTTTACCAAACTTGAAACTTTCCACAAAGTTCCTCTTTGAGGATGTCTTGATTCTAGTAGATGGAGGGAATCATCTAAATAGAGGATTCTTCTCTATTTACCAAACGTGCCTTTAGAGAATTTGCAAATGCGCTTGACATGAATCCTATGAGTTCTGGTAGATGGGGCTTATTTCTTTGCCGGATCATGTGTTTGTTTACATTCACGTGTGAAAATTGTGTGTACATAGGGGTCATTTTCAGATGGGCTAGAGAGTTGTAAAACTATTATACACCTTTTGTCAATGTAAGTGACCTATTTGATAGATTAGATTTTTCAAATTCATCTTCATTTTTTATTTATTTATTGCAACTCCTATGGGCCTCAAAACTTCAACACAAATTGTTTTTTTTTTTAATGGCCCACAAAAATTTAGTTTCATGAAAATTATGGATATATAATATGAACTGTTCAATGTTTATTCACTTATTCAAATAGTTCTCCCAAAGAAAAACAATAATGTGCTTCCTATGTGTAAATTTTGTATATGTAAAATCCACATCTGCATTTTGAGAGATGTGTGAAAGGGCCCAATTTTTTTTTTATTATTTTGACAAATTGTCTCATAGGTTGCAGTATCGCGATTACGAATGAATCGAGAGATGTGTGAAAAGGCCTAACTTTTTTTTTTATTTTGACAAATTGTCCCATAGGTTGCAGTATCGCAATTACGAATGAATCGACCCAAATGTAGTAGAGTACGTCCTTTTCCTTTTAGATAGGAATGAATCGCCTCAGGAAAAAAAAAAGGGGCTTTTGGCGGTAGGTCCCTCATAATTTCCCTTTAATGCCTAAGGTCCACAGACTTTTTTCGTAGCAGCGGAAGTCCTTTCATGAAAACGACCTTCTGAGAAAGATAAAAACACCCCTGGACACGTCAGCATAAAGGATAGCTTCGTTTAAAACTGCTTCAAAACAATTCAACGAAGCAAAAACCATTCATCAGAAACCGAAAGCGAAAGCGAAGACGAAGACGAAAAACCTAGAAGCAAAATCAACTGATTGAAGACCTCGATCATCTGATTCGTCTTCACTTTAAGGTCAGATAACATGCTTCTTCCATTCCAAAAACGAAGGCGTAAAAGATAATTTCATTTGAAAAAAACTAAGAACCTAAAAGGGTCTTTGATTTCGTTCTTCTCTGATTTTATCTAACCTTTATGCTCAACTCTATGTAGATAATGGCTAGAACAAAGTCCTTGATTACCTCAAGTCAAGACAAAAAGCAAGCGAAAGATCAAGAGAAAAGGAAAACGAATGTGCAACCAAAGCAAGAGCAAGGTTAATCATAAAACAGAGAGGGTTTCCTGAGTTTTAAAATCATTTTATCTGATTTTTAACTGAGTTGTCTTAGTCTGATATCAATTAAAAATGACTTTAAGTTATTTTATCTGTACAATACATGATTTTATCTGAATTTTAATTGCTATCAATGAAGGTTAAACAGTGTTAGGGTTCCAAGCGAAAATATCTGACTGTAACACGATTTACTCTGATTTTCTTTTGAATGTATCTGAGATTCTTATAAAATGCTATGAGAATAATTTGAAATGTATTAAACTTGGTTTTAAAAGAGATTATCTATATTTTAGGTCAATTTATCTGAGTTTTTGTATAGGTTATCTGAGTTTGGAATGAAGTTATCTGACTTATCTCTGTATCTGTATGAGATTATCTGTGTTTTAGGTCAATTTATCTGAGTTTTTGTATAGGTTATCTGACTTTGGAATGAAGTTATCTGACTTATCTCTGTATTTGTATGAGATTATCTATGTTTTAGGTTAATTTATCTGAGTTTTTTTATAGGTTATCTGACTTTGGATTGAAGTTATCTGACTTATCTCTGTATCTATATGAGATTATCTGTGTTTTAGGTCAATTTACCTGAGCTTTTGTATAGGTTATCTGACTTTGGAATGAAGTTATCTGACTTATCTTTGTATCTATATGAGATTATTTGTGTTTTAGGTTAATTTATCTGAGTTTTTGTATAGGTTATCTGACTTTGGAATGAAGTTATCTGACTTATCTCTGTATCTGTATGAGATTATCTGTGTTTTAGGTCAATTTATCTGAGTTTGCTGTTAATTAATCTGAGTGTGACTTGAATTTATCTGAATTTAAAATTAATTTATCTAAGCATGCTATGTATTTATATAAATTTGATGTGAATTTTTTTAAAACTTTGATGAGAGTTTATATGAATTTATCTGTGTTCGAAATCATAACTAGTTCACAACAAAGTTAAGTCCCATCTACATGAATCTTTCTGCATTGAATATAAAATTATCTAACTATTTTAAGTTTGGTTTGAATAGATTTGGCTTGATTTATATTAATCTGGTATAAAATTATATGTGTAAATGTACCCCAACAACAGAAAGCAATCAAAATATAAAGAATTACACAAAGAAGAAGCACCAAGCAAAGCCACACTGGCAATTTAGATCAAACTTGGTATCAATAGTCAGACTATTTGACAGCATCAAAATGAGTATAACCACTGCACATAAAGCTGAGTTAAAGAAGACACATTTCTGATTTCTTATAAATTCCATATTGAACCAAAAAGTTACAGAGAAGAGATGCAGAAAATATGATAAAGACATCATGCGAATTCTAAATACATAGGACAGCGCAGAAGGAAAATTCAAAATTGAAAGCCAGTATGTGTCGTTCACATCAGAAGACATCTCTCTAATATTTGGAATACCCCATGGATCAAAGACATTATATTTGAAATATGCAACGAAGAAACAATCAAAATTCATAGAAAGAAGATTCTCAAACATTCCAAGGGTATTTATTAGCTCCAAAAATAAAGGAACAGCTGGATATTGCACTCAATGGAGCAACCAAAATTGATGTGGCCGATGTGTCAAGACTAATATGCCTTTACATACTTGTGACGTTATTTTTTTTTCAACACATGGCAACTTAATAGGATGGCCATACGTCAGTTATGTTGAGAATTATGTTGAATTGAAAAATTATGCATGGACAGAAGAGATAACAAAGTTTCCCATGCAATCAGTTCACAATAGAAATAATGGTTTAGATAAAGTAATTGGCTGTCTATTTGCACTATCAGTAAAATAAACAAACATCCTTTTTTACATCTATAATTTTACAACTTACCAATATATTTGTAAATTAAACTTGACTATGTTATTGTGTCTCGATTTGAACAGTATTGGTTATGCGAGCACACGTCATTGTTGGACCCATTCAAACCTAGTGAATTCCCTAGATTGTTGAAGTGTGATCTTAAAGGCTTAAACAACGCACTGCAGAAAAATTCGTTGAATACATTACATAGCAAACGGGTAATTTTATCTAAATTGAACATTCTTCATGTTATCTGAATTTTTCTGAACAGGTAATACTATATAACAGACAGTATAGATACATTTATCTGAATTTTATATGCCTTGTTGTTATGAATTAACAATATTTCACACTTCAGGTAATCGTTGGTAAATTGGAGAGGACATTACATGAAGAGAAATGCTTCCTGACATGAATAGGAGCAATGCCGATGATAATCAAATAACTAAGAAGGAAGCTAAAACAAAGAACAAAGAAATTGTCGAAGGAGTACAGGAAGGACATGAGCAGTATATTGTTGACCTTAATAATGATGTTGAGAATAATAAAGCCGTTGAGAAATCAAAATCAAAAGAATATGACCACAGCCAATTTCAGCTGGCCCAAACAACAGAAACGTTATTAATTTTTGAATTAAATGAACAAAGAGAAAAAGAAGGGCAAGAAGAAACAGTCGGGACTGAAGAAAGAGTTGAATTTCTCACATTTCGTTAAGAGTGGGAACAATATGAACAAACAAGAGAAAAAATAGCTACAGTTGTAGAGAATGCTGAAAAAGACATAATTGGAAGCACAAGTGGATCATTCATTGGAGTACCACCAACAAAGCTATCTGAATCTGAATGATGCAATATTAAGAAAATGTCTGAGCAAAGTCAGCCATCTCCAATGATGGAAAACACAAAACTCAGAAAAATTTTGGAAGAAAAAGAAGGGGCAATTTCACTCATTCATCAGCTAAATAGAGAGAAATAAGACTCCCAAGCTCAACTTGACAAAATGAAAGATGAATTGAAAATAGCAAAAGAAGAAAATTGTAATATACAAATTGAAAGCATAAAATTGGAAAGAAGGCTAAGCAGCTTGGCCAAAGAAAGACATGATGCGGTTTCATTAACCAAGAAGGTCACAAGTGAAAAGGCTGAGCTAGAAAAAGAGAACAACGACCTCAAAAACAAGCTCAAAAATTCATATCTTGTGGTCAGCTCCCTTAATGAACAGCTAAAGCAACTGCAGCAGCTATCGGAGCGAAATTCTTCAAGAGCTGCACACGCAAAAGAGGAATTAAAAGCATTGAAATATAAACTTGCAATAACTGAGGCAACAAATTTTGAATTAGAAAACAAGTTAAATGAAGCTACACTTCTTCATGCAAGCACAGAGATAAATTTGGTTGAAAAGAGTTTGGAAAAAATATATCATCCAACAGCAAAACAAATTATGGGGGAGCAGCCTCCTCAACCAACAAACAAAAGTAAAACTGAAAATGTATTTCGGACTTTTCAAATGAATTTATCTGAGCCTTAAATGATTTTACATAGCTCTGATAAGATTTAATTTAATTTTGATATGAATTTATTTGAGATTGATATGAATTTATCTGAGATTGATATGAATTTGTAGCTTATATTTCAATTTATCTGAGTTTGGTACTGAATTTATCTGAGTTTCCTATGAAGTTTTGGGTGTGTTTGATAAAATTTTTTTTTACTATTGTATGATTATATATGAGCTTCATTCAATTCAATATGAATATTTAAATGGAGCATTACATATAAGGTACCAGAGCCATCATCAATGATCAAAAGAGTAAAGAAGCGACGAGAAGCAGCAGCAACGAACATTGCAGAGCCAGAATAGAAGAAGGCTAAGAAGCAAAGGAATGTACAAAAAGATAAAATGGTTGCTCAGTCAGAGGACATTGTTGACATAAATGAGCAAATGCAGCACAAAGCAACCAGAAAATCAAAGAAGAAGAAACCATTTAAGCTCCCCAAAAACTCAATCACCAAACTGTTAAATGAAGCTGACAAGAAGAAGTTAAAGCTCATATATGACACAGAAGGATATAAGTAAGTTGACATCATAAATTACTCTGGAAAGTCATCAATAACATTATAGACAAACTAATAACATTTCACATGTACAATTGTAGTGCAACAGTTTGGGGCGGAGAAAGTGAAAACAATGTGTTGTATGAGGACATACTTGCAATCCTATCTGGCGCTGATATATCAAGCAATGTAAGAAACCTACTACAACAATATTGTATATTTATTGAATGTTTAAATAACATGTGTTTTAAAATGTACATAACATGATGTATCTGTAATCCATCACGTTATTGATAGTTATGCACAGATGCTGCACAAAGAGCAAACAGACCTTGAAAATGATCTCAAGAAATTGGAAAAAGAGGGTCTCGAGGAGGACGAAAAATCATATTTCATCAGTAGCCTTTGCTGGGTAACACAAATAACTTTTTTTTATCATGTTTCCAATGGAATTCATTAAATGACATTAACACTCTTACATTCCATATTTGTGCAGACAATGCTCACTGCTGAAAATAAAAATATGAGAGAAACCATCTTCAGTCATCAAATTTCACCATATAAAATGCAGAATCATAGATTTGTCCACTTTCCAATGAACTCTAATGGAAAGAACAAAGATACAACACAGTTCCATTGGACTCTGTTACTACTTGATCGAAAATAAGGCTAGTGGATGCACTATAACTCCATGAGGCCAAGGGAGAAAAATGCAGTTGATCACTACTTCAAGGATGCTGAATTGCTAGTACATGTCATTCACTTTAACTTCCTATAAATCATGGTTGACACAAATTGTTATATATGTGGCTAATGAAAATGATGTGATCACAGATTGAGGAAATACAGTCATATAACGAGCCATTGATCAGCATGGAAGGAGCACCACAGCAGAAAGATGGATCGTAAGTATTCTAACAGGAACCCATATTATACAAATAAAACCATAGACAACCAAACAATATGAATAACTGACAATACCATGTCACATTGCAGGCTTGATTATGGCATCATCGTATACTACCTCATGACTCAAATCACTCGTAGTAAACCAGTTCACCACCACTTGGCACAAAGCGTCATCAACAGTTTCAGAGCATAATTAGCAGTAAAGTTCTTGCATGATGAGCCCCGTACTTGGACAATATAAGACTTTCAAGCCAAAAAGTTCGCATCATTAAAGGAAGACTGACAAACATCATGGATTTTTTTGGGTTTTCATTTTTTGGTTCACATGGATAATTGTAAGATGTTGGAATCAGCAATAACGGAAAGCTGACAAATAACAAGGGATTTTCTTTTGTTTTTTTTGTTTATTGGTTCACATGGAAAACTTTAAGATGCTGCAAGCAGCATCAAAGGAAAAATGACAAACAACAGGGGATTTTTTTTGTTTTTTTGGATACAAATATAAGATGTTTGTAAATGTAAATACGCTTATCAATTACAGAATTCAAGTCAATTTCTTACATGTTGTCATTGCTTTATGTTTGTTACGGATTCATAGAATTTAAAATCTTTTGATAAAAAGAATGAAATACATTTATCTGCAACTTTCATATAGCTAAATTTCTCTGTCTTTTCAAAGAAACTCATGTAAATTTCTATGTCTTTTCAAAGAAACTCATGTAAATTTATCTTCCTTTTGAACGAAACTCAGATAAATTTATCTGAGTTAAAAAATCAGTGAAATTAATTTGAGTTTTGAATGAAAGTTTGATAAATTTATCTGTTATTGCATTAGAAGTCAAGTAAAATCCATGTAAAATTCATTACAAAAAGGAAAGATAACATCAATATTTCGAAGCAACACTGATACTTTGCAATTTTATTCAACAGAAAAAATCCAAATTGATCTCTATACATGTTGACAGTCACACATTATCATCACCAAATTATAAAAAATGATAAATTCAAACTAATGTCAATGGCAACTCAATAGGCCTCTTGTAGGACTTTTTATTATGACTCCCAATCCCGCCCACATCGTCCACATTTTATCTGCCTAGTTATCTCACCTCTTGACAAGATCTTCTTCTTTTTTGGCCTTCCGGGTTGACGCCTCATCACAGGGGGCTGAATCACAGCTTCTGCAATTATTGTCTCTGACTTGCCTATAGTTGGGATGGGAATTATAGATTCAGAGTACGCATCTCTATATGTCTTTATGTGAAAATACAGATCCACGTAAAGGTTTAGATCATTTCCACACTTTTGAATAGCAGCACATGCGTGGGCACACGGGAAGCCATTAATCTGCCATTGATAGCAGGAACATATGCGATTGTAAATATCAACAGTGACCGACGGATATGAATGAATATAAAAAATAGTGTCGCTTGACCGTCGAATGCTCCATGGCCCACCCAGCTTGATAGAAGCCTCCAGCCTCTTATCCATGTCTGGACAAATGACTCCCTTCCATAAGCTAGACATTTCCCTCCTATTGGCCATCTGCTCCATTATCTGAACCCTTATCATGTCAACCATCTTCGTAATGGGCAGGTGACATGCTTCTCTAATCCAGGAGTTGAAAGACTCTGAAGCATTGGAACACATCTCACCATACCGATGGCCCTTAAAATAAGCATTACTCCATCTATCATGACAAAGTCCAGAGAGAAATCTGTCAATATTTGAACCACCTTCCCGTCTAAATACCTGCAGCTTTGCATGGGATACAGGTACAGTGGGGGCATAGGCACATTCACGTAGCAGCAAAACCATCCTTTTTCTAAATTCATTTGTGTAACCTCCTGAGAACTTATCTCTCAAATTTGCTTTCAAATGTTGAAGGCAGAAAGCATGATGAGCAAATGGAAACACATGTGCAACACCATCCACGAGACCAACATTCCTATCAGAAACAAAAGTGATTGACCGGTCATATACAACTACTTTCCTCAAATTCCGCAAGAACCACTTTCAATTATTCTCAGTCTCTGAGTCTACAAACGCAAAGGCAAGAGGAAACAGACCTACCACATTCAAGAAACCACTTATTATCAATCAAGAAGCAAGGTTAACTATGCACTGAAATAAAAACAGATAGTATCAACATTATTAAAAAAATATAAAAATCTTAAAGATGACACTTTACCTTGATTACTATCCTTCCCTGTTGCTGCCAACAAATTTCCCTTATACATGCCTTTCAAAAATGTCCCATCTAAAAACAATAGTGGACGAACATAATTAAATCCACGAATCGAAACATTGAATGAAACAAATAAACGCTTGAAGCACATGGTGGATTCATCGTAATCTAATTCAAACGGACTGCCTGGATTTGTCTCCATAGCAACATTAATGTACCAACGAAGATGGTCAAAAGAAAGCGATGTATCACCATACAACTTATTCCTCGCCTTTTCAACCCCCCACCATGCATGATGGTATGTAATGGTAAGCGCATAGTTTATATGGAAATAATGCACAACATCAATGGGTTTGGTCATTGGCTTCTAGCGAATATGATCCATCATTAAATCACAAATAATTTCAGAGTTAATCCGGCTACTCTTAGATGTACGAACTGCTGCTCCACAAGTATGTTCATTATCAAATGACCTTACACAAAAAGAACAACTAGACTTCTCAAGCGATGCATGAATATGCCACATGCAATCCTGTTTTTTACGATGAGAGCTGTGAGGACCCGTCCCTAGAGATACCTAGTGGGACCCAATTTGACCAAGTCAACCATAGGTTATCCTATTTAATACGTGGTTAGCATGAGTAGTTAGTAATTTCCATTAATTTAGCCTAGTTTATAAGGTTAGGACCTTTGTGAGATTAATAGTGGCCCCCTAGATTTAATTAGCCAATTAGATGCCTTAGTTGTAATCCTAATTCTAGATGGATTTTCCTTAGAGAGTTGTGCATTTAACCTTAGAATGACCCAATTACCCATGGCCTTACCCATTATCTTATTAATTATATGAGGGCACTCTAGTCTTTTCTACCCCACCTTTTCCCTCCTTTTTAGAAATTTCAATACCTTAAATGACCTTGGCCTCCTTTATTCTCTACCAAGTAAACATGAGCACTTTTGTCATGATAATTAGCCTACCTTTATTGCCCTTAGGTTCCATTATTCACAACCACTCATTTGAGGATACTTTAGTCATTATATGAGAATACCTATTCTACCCTAGTCCTTATCCTTTATTTCTATTAGCCACCAAGGGCCCTTTAGTCATTCTATTTTAACATTTCCTAAATACCCTCATTCTTATCATAAACTTACACTAGTAAGAGAGGGCACCTTGGACATTCTCCATCCCACCATTTCCTATAAAAGAAACCTACTACAACCATCTCAAACATTTCCTACACTCTTTTCCTCCCATTTCACTACAATTCTCTCCTAGATCTCTCTCCCCTATCCAAGCTAAGGTAATCTCTTTCCCCCTTTTCAATTTCCTTGTAAAATAGTCATTTCTCTTAGATTTCCCTTCCTTATGTATTTCTCTCTTTGGGTATGGGTGTAGAGATTGTGGATCCAGCTGTGGGAGTGATCTTAGAGCATTTGGAGTGAAGCCCAAGCTATTTGAGGAGCTTTCTTCCTAATTAGGCAAGTAGACATGTTTAGATTCTTTAATTAAATTGATTAACATGCTTAGATTGGTAATTACTGTCTTTTATGGATGTTTGGCATGACTTATGTATTTAGATGGTTGATTGGATGATATGATATGCAGAATCGTTAGTCTAAGCTCTTTTTATATGTATTTGGCCATTAATGGATGGAAATCCCCCATTTGGAAGATCAATGGCCCATTGGTGATGTGATCATCTTGTGGGAGGTGTGTTTGACGTATGGGAATGATTAGTGAAGATCTGGGATCCATTTGATGGGGTTTTGATGAGAAATGGAAGAGGATAGAATCTTAAAAATATGGATTTCGTGTGTGCTCGGTTAACCCGGTCACCAATGAGGTTGACCGAGCACACAGTGGATTGATCCTCAGTTGGGAGCTGAAATCACCCACAGAGTACAGAACCCAGCGTACTCGGTCGACCGAACACACTGAGAAATCCCTCACCTGCCAGATGTTTGTTATAATGTCCGCAGTGTACTCGGTCGACCGGGGACACTGCAAACTGTGATTTCTGCTTCCCAGTTATCTATTCATCTCCACAGAGTACTAGGTCGACCTGTGGACCCTGAAAGTCCAAGGGATCCTAACCCTAGAGGGGGGGGGGGGTGAATAGGGTGATCTACACTTAATGACTAATTAAGACCAATTTTAATTTCTTTACAATTAACTAGTCACATGTGATGATTAACATACAAAATGCGGAAGCTTAAACAAAACAATCACTACAAAACAATCACCACTACACAAAGATTTATAGTGGTTCGGCCTCAATGCCTACATCCACTACCGGCTTGTGTATCCAACACCCCACCGGATTTCCACTATTATGCTTTTCAAAAGGCTAAGCAATAACCTCTACAATATGCTTTCCAAGGATAAGCAATAACCTTACAATGTTGTTTTTCTACGCTAAACAACAACCTATACACAATGCTTTTATATGGCTAAGCAATAACCTTACAAGTAAATGATTTCTCTAAAGAAAGTGTTTTCACAAAACACTCTAAGAGATTACAATTAAGCTCAAATAAAATTACCTCTAAATAGGCGAATATGAAAGTGTAATGCTAACTCACACAACACTCTAAGTAATGCAAAGATGAATGCTCATGAAGTGTGTGTGTGTGAATACTTCAATCAAATTGAAAATGAAAGCTCAATCAATTTATGCTAAAAGCATTTAAAAGTTTAATACACATAAAAAGATATGATTGAAGTAATATGCAAATCACATGTACCAAATACAAACTTGTAGAAGATATGAAAAACAAGGGTTCACAAGTTGTATGAAATTAATTTAGTCTAAACATGTGATGCATGGGCAATGTTGTTTTCAAAATCAAACTAATTCAACAAAGGTTTAAATGAATGAAAACAATAAGGAAAGATTCAAAACAAGTTACTGAATCATGACATAAAAGAAATCAAAGATTTTGGCAATGCATGATTAACAAAGTTTATAAAATAAACTTGTTTTGAAATCAAGGTGAAGAATCTTATTACTTAAATCAAAGATTAAGGAAGTAGAAGATTCAACACATGATAGTTTATATGCTAAAATCATTTACCAATAGTTTAACAAAGCATAAAATAATGATTAGTAAAAGGCAAAGCTTACTTGGTAGTTTAACTTCATTAATCTAAGCTTTAGCTTTCCTTAAAGACCATTAGCCTTCCTTAGTTTGATCCCCTTTCTTTTGCTTCAAAATGCCTCAAGAAGGGCTTAAAAAATCATCAAAAATGGCTAAGGAATGAACTCACTTTTATAGAAAAAGTGTTCAGTTGGTGTCGGTCAACTAGGGGTGCACATCGGGTCGGGTTCCAGGTTATCGGGCCGGGTTTGACCCGACCCGATTAGTTTATGCACATCGGGAACTTGACCGAATGCCAGGTTTGCTATAGTCAGGTTTGTCGGGTTCGGGTTACCGGGTAACCCGGTTACAAATTTTAATTTTAATTTTTTTTTTGAGTTTAACCTGTTTTTCTTTTTTCAATCTGAATCTGTTTTTTTATTTTTATGCCATTACTGCGGGGTTAGTAACTTAGCCTAGCCCTCAAGATATTCCCCATCTTTTCACCAAATTTATATAATTATATGCACCCGGCGTTGGTGATGGTAATATCTTAACTAAACAAGTTATTGTGAGTTAGCCTTTGATTGTCAAGTTGATTCTGCAACTCAGCCCCACTTGGCTGATGTTGGCATGCACCTCTTTCAGCTTTTTGAGATATCCTTGATATCTGATCGACCACATTCAAGAGAACAAAAATTACAATTAAGTTATCAGGTAAATGGTTGATTTGATAAAATGCATGGAGATAAATAACAACTTCCGTGAAATGAAGATTTCCTCATCTAAATCCAAGTTTAACCACAAAACTTTCCACAAAACTTTATTTCAAGTTTTCAACTGCATCACAGCATCAGGCGATAGGCATCAGCTAATTAGTATATAAAAGTTATTTTTTTAATATTTTTTTATAACCGGGTTATCGGGTCACCCGATAACCCGATTAACAAAAAATCTTTAACCCGGCACCCGGTCTGGATTAGTATGTTCCGGGTCGGGTTTGACCCGACCGGGTAGAAGACCATATTACTGTAAGTTTTATGGACTCAATCCAGTAGATGATATAATAAATTGATTAAATTCTTTATTTATTCATATATTCATGCTTACTTTTCATGAGATGAATCGTAATTTATTATATACTTGCACATAACCAATACGAATGACATGATGGTTCATGAGATGAACAGGGGTCCACAAGTATATTAGATGTAACACATGTGTATGGATAAGATCCACATACGGGAGACATGTGTGACATATCTTATACTTAAATATCTTCACAACCAGTGATGAGACTGGACATCTCATACTGACAAGGTTGCAGCACTTTGATCACTATGAGATAGTGTGATTTATCTCGATCATCAGAATGGAAGATTCTGTATCATAGTGCTGGTACATTGGATGTATTGAAGGACCATGAGAAGCACCTTATGTAAGGTATGTGACCTTACTGGGCCAGTTGGGCCCAAAACCCGGCCCGTTGACCCGTTTAATTGTTATTATTTTATTTAATTGTATTTTTAGATATTTAAGTGGGTTTAGATCATGAGCGAGTTTCTTTTAGCATTAGAATAGTATCTGCGAAGTTTCGTTCGATTCCGAGTTCGTTTGATCATAGCAGGGGGGTAGTTTGCAATTTAGGGAAAATTGAGTGTTTTTCCGAAATATTCCAAACGCCGTGATTTTGGGTTCGTTGGAAAGGCCTCGTCGTTGTGATAACTTTTGTCTCTTGACTCATCGCGATCCAGTGATCAGAAACCTTTCAAGTGGTCTATTCTTTGACCGGACCCACTTAAAGGGTGATTCGGTCTTTTCCTCCTTAATCTTCTTCTTAAGCAGAGTCTAACCCTAATCTTCTTTCTTTCTCTGCAACAAACGAAAGTAACCAGCAGCCATCTTTCCTTCCTCTTCCCTTCTCAAGCCAGATCTCAGCCCTAGAAGACCCCGTTCGGAGATCCGATCCGCTAGGATTCATCCTTGCGATCTTCTCTTGCTTCCGGTATCAAATTGGTAAGCATTCTCATACTTTCATCTTTTCATTCATTTTTTCCTTTGGTTGGATTTAGGTCCAATCTTGATTCTTTCTCTTTCTTTCTTCTCCTTTGCATTATAGGTTGTATTTGTTCGAGTTAGATTATTGATTTTGGGGTAGAAAAGCTTCTCCTCGAGTTTTCCCCAATTACTTCATCTTCTGACATTGAGGCAAGTAGATCTACAATTCATATATATATATGCATGTATGTTTGTTTTCCATTGATTGGCTATGTTTCTGTAGATTTCTCTTTTTAATTCCAAGCTTGTTGTGATTTTAATTGGAAATTATATGTTATGTTAGATTTTGGAAAATGGATGATAATAGGTTGTGTTAGAATTTCTTAATGGAATGGATTGTTGGGGAGAGCAGGAGGCTCTATTTTATGCAGGTTATAGCCTCTGAAAAGGCTTAGAAATGGAGGAGAATGGTTGGGGACGAAACAGTTTCAGAAATGGCCCGAAACTGTGCAAATTCCGTGATTTCGGTCAGCCGAAACCCCATTTCGGTCAGAAAACCCGAGAGCATGTTTTACAGTGATTTTGTACAGAATTTCGGTCAGAATTTCGGTTAGCCGAAATTGCATGAGGGTCAGCCGAATTATCATTTTGGAATGACCATAACTTTTAATCCGCCCGTTGGAATTTTACGTATAATATACTGTTGGAAAGCCCTTGAAACGTAGAATCCAATAATTCTAGTTTCATCACAATCAGAGGTCGGGAAGTGATGTAAATACTTGGATTATTAACCCAGCTCATGTTTTATTAGTAATGAGACATGTAACCTAGGATTTGGGACTTAGATGCTGGAAACCACTAACCTACTATCACATGACCATAAATGAGATTGAAATCGAATCACGTGGCTTGGTGTAAATTCGATGGGTTGTCTAGGTATTCGTGTATTATACGTAGTGTAACCGAATGCACATGGAGTTGAAATTAATGATGCTCAACATGATTGCACACCAAGGAATTATCCTAAAAGCATCATTGATCCAATTTCCACATGTACTCTATTAGAATACGTGGGATACTGGGATGACACCACTTACTTAGGATTGGATTGTAAATTTCCCTTGACTTTGACTTGTATCCGTTGATTATGTTCCTTGTACACTCTCTTGACATAAAACACGTAATCAATTATGAAACATAAATTCTTATAGAATTTAGGACTTGGACTTGACTTAGAGTGTACCATAGGAACCCGTGTCTTGTATTGATGAACATGACTGGCTATTAATGGAAGGGGATTATCACGTGTTTCGCTTGTCTTGTATCGTCTTGAATAAGATAATCCCCAAGAACTTGTCTTGTACTTGGAACTAGCCGGACTTGCTTATCTTGTCTGTTCTTGAGTCAAAACCACTTTATTATTGTTTGCATATCATGGCCATCTGCAGTTTGGGATTTAATGACGAATCGGTTACTCCGGTTGTCGGGGTGGGCAGTCGGCGTAGGACGGCGTCCATGGCGTTGAATAGCTGGGAGCGGGCTAGGACCGTGCTGCTATTCCCAGGATAGGGAGCTAGGATCCCACTGGAGCCAGACTATGGTATCAGTAGTCCAAGGGGATTGTTACTGGTACCCCGGAAGGTGGCATAGGACATCCTCGGAGTCTCCCTCTTGCTTGTCTTGTTAGCATTTGTATGATAGTGGTTATTGTTAGATGATTGTTAGGATTCCTTTTTATTGTTTCTATTTATTAATCTCGCTTTATGCCTAGCTTCGCATTCTTGTATTCATATGATCTTATACCTGTCTTTACTCTATACTTGATGCATTTCGTGTTTATTATGTTTTGTATATCTATTGCTCAACATGTCGTTGACTTTGTTCCTTGATGTGCAGACAGATCAGGTGAGTACTACCTCGAGGAGCAGGCCGGTGAGGAGATCCCAGAGGATCTCCAACCTGCAGAGGAGGCACGAGAGTGGCGTGCCGATGACGTAGAGTAGCGTCATCACTCCCGGCACGAGAGAGATACATGGGGATTCTTTTAGATTATTCTTTATTCATTATTTCTCTCGTTGGACCTTTCTTTTATTATTGACTTCTTTACTTTTATTGGCCTTGTATCTTGGGATGGCCAATGTAATAAATTACTTAACTCTTAGTTCCTGTTACTCTTTCTTGCAAACTTTAATTTAATAAGATTATTATCCATTGCTTGAGATTCCATATGCCTAGAGTTCTATGAACTCAATATTTATTGTATTAAAAGAGGCTTGAAATATCTTATCCTCACCGCGGACTACGATCCGTGGGCCCAAAGGACAAAATTTTTAAATAGTCCTAAAATTTACTCTCCGGATCCGGTTATTTCTTTAATCGGGTTCGGGGGACGTGACACCTTATAAACACTGTCTTTACTTTAAGGTCTGCTCTCATAATTCCCTAGCAATAGGCTCTCAATCCTGAGACATTAATGAACTCATATTTCTATCTATTCATTTGCTTTGAGTCACCAATGAGTGAGGTCAACTGTAGGTCAATACCTCGGTGATTTGGGTACGTGGTAGTAGAACCGTGGGAACATTCAATGGTCAAGATGGAATCTATCTCTAATATCCCCTTGTGCCAATTAATGGATTTATCATTGGTAAGTGCGCACCCATTCTGATTAAGAGTTAATTGGAAAGGTACCTATAATCATTATAATTAATTGGGGCTCAAGGATAATAAGATATGGATCTAGTTTGGAAGACAGGTCTAATTAATCCATGGATATTGATAGAGGGGTCTACTTGTGGTAATGTGGAAGTTTAGGGTCTTCTATGTAATATTTCTAAGACTGGAGTTCAATTGCATTTATATAGTGGAGTTATTTGTAATTAACTGTGGGCCCGGATTACACATGAGATATGGGGTCGCGTGTCCCAGTTGGAGCTAGCTTTCTAAGGATTAGTGGTCCCCACACTAGCCCAATTATTAGAAAGTATCTAATTCTAGTTGAACTCTAAAAGAAAAGTTACTATTTCTATTTGAAGTGAGACTTCTAATAGTGGTAATAGTAGACTTACTAATTTTAGTAGAAGTGAGACTTCTATTTTAATTAGAAAGGAATTAGAAAGTTACTAATCATATTTGAAGTGAGACTTCTAATTATGATATGGTAAGTTACTAATTAATTAATAGAAGTAAGACTTCTATTTTAATTGAGAAGAGATAGTTACTAATTTTTGGAAGTAAGACTTCTAATGGAAATTAGTAAGTGGGGCTTGCAAAAACTATAAATAGAGGAGAGGAGGGCTGGACGTCCCATGCATACATCCACCTAGGGATTCACACCCAAGGCTTCTTTGTGCAAGTGTTGCACATGCCTCTTCTCTTCTCCCTCTTCTAGTTCTTCTTCTAGTTCCTCCTTTGAGTTTCTAGTAATTTTCTCTTGGAGATCCCAAAATCTTCTTCAGAAAAAGGAGAATCTGATACGGGTCATAGCGTGGAAGATCAAGAGGTCTTGGAGATTCCTATTTGATTAGTAAAAGCGTTTCATCATCAAAGAAAGACGCAACTTCTCCATTAGAGCACAACCGAGCTCCAAAGGTATAATCTACTTCCTTGCATGTTGTAGATTTATTTGTAGCTTATATGTTGCTGATTCTATCTTCTAGATAGATTGTATTTACTGATCATGATGGCCGAGATTGAGGACTTGAATCTGGGATTGGGTTTTATAGCCTTCTGGATAGTTGATTCCTGCGTCAAGTGGGTCAAAAGTTTTTGAAACCTATCCTAAAGGCCCACCCTATTTCCAACAGTTACACCCGCCCGAATACGTCCGGGTCGGGTCGGGTCACCGGGTCGGACCGGGTTTCCAAACCCGGTGCACACCCCTACGGTCGACCGACACCTCAACGGTCAGATTCCAACGGTCAAGAAACTTACCGTTGTGCAGGTGTCGGTCAGCCGACAGGAACCGACAAGCTGACCAATAGTACAATTTTGTTCAGAAAACAGCTCTCTGGAATTCTAACCGAGAGGCTTTCGGTCAGCTTCTGAACCATGGTCGGTTAGCCGACACCTGACCGACATGCTAATCGACAGTGTGGCTAAAATCCCAACTTTTGCACATTTCAAAGTATTTACATGTAGGGATTTTTAGGCCATTAAACCAAGCTTGGAAACATGATTTTAAATCATCTAAGTGCTTTTAAAATCATGAAACATAAAAAGCCAAATATAATTTGAAACTTTAAAACATAGGCTAGCTTGATTTGTAAAAATTCTTTTCAAAAACAAATACATCCAAGATTTAAATCCAAAACATGCACACACTATAAGATTTACAATATTTAAAAACAATGCATGTAGAAAATCAGATTTCAAGATATTTAACTCAATGCTTGTGTGAAAAATCATGAGATGCTAAAATGATAATGCATCCATCAAATTGTAATACATAAAACCCCTAACAGACCCATGATGTCGACCTGGTACACTGTAAATAGTGATTTTTTGGATTGAGTTTCCTTTCATGATCTGATCATGTGTGGGCCCCGTTGACCTTCCATTTGGACTGTTTGGGATACGCTAGACACGAGTCAAAGGCCGAGCTTAACCTTGACCCGTGTAGCCATTTAAGTAGGGTCTTAGGTTGTAAAACGGAACCTGATTCAAGGGTTATGGATGTCTTATAATGTTAAACACCTACAGGAGCACCAAGGATACTTAATAAGCATCTGGGACTCCATGATCACTGTCTTAGGTGAAGTGGGACCCTGGACCTGAATAGAGGGGCAGCGATCATCGATGGATTTGTGACATGTAGTACCTATGTTGATGAAATTGACACGAAGGCTGGCTGGTAGATCCGAACCTTGGATGTAGGCCTCGAGAGGTACTATAAATCAGGGCATTGCACTTAGGCTCTGATCCATGATCACGGTCCGTATTGGATGAGATGTCAGGACATGGCACTTGAAGTCCTGACCGGCAATATTAGGAACTTAAAGGTAGATACTGATAGACAGACTGTATATTGAGATAATACTAATTAAGCGTATAGAGAAGCAGAGTTTACAAAGATATGCATTATTAGCTGTTGGGAACCACAAGGATGGATTAGCTATACCCGAACTCCGTGCCTCATACCCTTAACTACTTTCATCTCATATTAAGGATAATAAGGCTATCCAGTTTGGAGTACCCCCACCTAGTGATCCGTAGTGTTTGTGGATGTACGATTGGTCTGCCAAGGGGTCTGCGAGGTATGCGCATGACATATTAGTCTACGAGGGTTATGATGCCGGCATGGACATTGATATTGTGATGTGATTAACACAGTAGGTACCGGGTATGGGTGGGGTACTGAGACCGCCGGCTCTCGGACCGGGTGTATGGATGGACGGTGATATTGATCTAGCACGTAAGTCCAATGACTGGGACTTGGCAGTGGCTATGGATATTGTTGGTTGAGATAGCACGTAAGACTAATGGATGGGACTTGGCTGTGGCTATGGACATTGATGGATTCTTGTACACCTATTCGATGTGACGGCAGCGGTGGGTGGCTATGACCCCCATGGTTGGTGTCCATTGACAGTTGTTGGGACGACAACGATGGGCTGGCTCTGACCCCCCACATCCTTTGTACTTCAACTGTGGACGTACCTTAGTGTGCTTCTATGTATGTATATTGGATGTATGAATATTATATATTATGGATATTATTGTTTATTGTCTTTAGCTGCCGCCGTTGATACGGTTGGATCTGGATGCGATGGTTACGACTATGGTAATGTTACTTCCTCTGTTTACTTCTGCTACTGATGACTCTGATGTGCTTGTGTGGTTTATCTGATATTTTGATGATGATGACTTCTCTTATCTACTTGTTATGTTGTATCAAACATCTATTATATCAATATTTCGATTATCGTTCATGCACTACACTCTACACTGTTTTATGTTGCACTCTGATATTCTATATTATTATCGAGATACTAATCATGCAGATACAGCTGGGATCAGGTATGGTCTTCTTTCCTATCTAATGATATAATGTATTGCCATCTAAACATGCCTATTTGCCTGGCTCATCGAGCATGACCCAATCCTTGGTGTTGTCAGGTATCTTCTCTTCCGTTTTCTTTGATTGGTGGTTTGCTTGGTGGCTGATCCGTTGCCGCATGGTTCAGAGAATGATGCAGTTGGTGCATCGTGAGGCGTCTATCACCTAGATCTCTATTCTTTCCTTTTCTTGTAGCTGGCCGTGTTGGCCTAGTATTGAATAGTTAGTTTAATTACGGAAAGTACCTTGTAATCCTTTAAAGTGAAGCCAGATTTTAGGGCCTTGTCCATTTACCTGCTCATATGAGATTCACACTTGATTATATTATTGGATTTTCCGCATCTCTTAGGTACTTTCTTGTAGCGCCCCGAGATTCGAGGCGCCCGGATTTTAGGGTGTTACAAGAGCATTCAGCTGTGATCCTTACTTTGTCATTCTTGACATACACAAACTCAAACCCCAACTCAATAGAATATTTGCACAACACATTCCTAAATTCAGAAGCACCACCCTCAAACCTCTGTCCAACATGAGTAATACCATTCACTCAATCAGAAGAAAGAATAAACTTCTCCCTATGTTAACAAAACCGTGGAAGCAAATCTGTCTCTACATCTGTAGCATCATACTCCACTACTGCCATTCTGTCTTCACAAAATTCATCCAGATTATCCTCATTGTCCTCATTAACATATTCAGATAATTCTGATACAAAGACATCAACTCGATCCAATCCCAATGAAACTGCCAACATAGACAAGCTCAACAAGTCTCTGTCATTGTCAAGCATACACTTCGGGTGCCCAGGCAATGCATATGTAAAACAAACATTGTTGGGCAGAAAACTTTTCCACTTGCAACATATTTGCTTAACCAAATCATCCATTCTCATATTATCAGTCAAAATAACAACATTGGTGAACATACCAAGCTTACAAAGAAGCTTAATCGATTTTGCCATTTTAAATACTGCATACGAAAAATAAAGATAAAATCAAAACACATAAACATTTGTAGCTGAAATACTTTCTTACTTTCGCATGACTCTATATCAGTTTCGTATCATTTTATCTATGTTTTATACGAAATTATCTGATACGAATTTATCTAACACAGATGAATTTAGCTAATTTTGACTTGATTTTATCTGTTTATAGAATCAATTAAACTTGATTTGAAATAAATTCATCTCACTTTCGCATCAATTTATCTGAATTTCGTCTCCCTTATCTGTGATCGGTATGAATTCATCAGA
This sequence comes from Litsea cubeba, assembly GCA_012931725.1. Classification (NCBI taxonomy): domain Eukaryota; kingdom Viridiplantae; phylum Streptophyta; class Magnoliopsida; order Laurales; family Lauraceae; genus Litsea; species Litsea cubeba. The sequence continues at coordinate 10,408,858 of CM022946.1, read as the reverse complement.
ATTTGTAGTGAATTTATCTGACTTTTGGAATGGATTTATATTGAGTGTGAAATAACATGAATTTATCTACGTTTGATTTCAATCACATCTATAATGAACTACTGATAATATAAGAAGAATTAATTTCAGAAAACAAGATTAAAACATCTTCTTAAACTAAAATAGATCAAAACATTCATCCATACCTCAAGAAATTGATAATGATCAAATCCGAGTTTGTTTTTATTCAGATTTGAACAAAAATACTGAGAACATAAGAAGAAATAATTTCAGAAAGCAAGCTTAAAATAAGTATTTAAAATAAAACTCATATCAAAACATTAATCCTTACCTCAAGAATATCACTGAAATGATGAATTCTGAGTTTGCTGTGAATCAGATCTACAAACTCATATTAAGAACAAATGTGCTCTGTAACAACATCAGGTTAGAAGAAGAAGAAGAAGAAGGATTCTCACGCACTCTTCTAGAAACTAAGAAATTCTATGCAAAATTCCATTAATCGTCATTCCCTCCAAATCAAAATTTGAAATTTGATACAAAACTAATCTCACGACATTTAAATTCGTCAGTAAGGAGGGAAAGAAGATGACGTCGAGCTATAAATCAGGATTAGATGTACATGATACCTATGCAAACGGTTAGAAGGGCAAATCAGTCAGAAAAAAATATGACGTGTCAAGCTAAGGGACCACCGCCCGAATTAATGCCATGCGCAAGGACTTTATGCCATAAACAGTAATGCTGTGTACTATAGACTTTATAGCCCAATAATTAAGGACCTCTCGCTAATTTAACAAAAAAAAAAAAAAATCAACTCAAATGTAGATTGTAGACCCACTCCGTACAATAAGCTGCACCAAATCACAAAGATGTGTCCCCTGGATTTCACTATTCATCACACAAACTAGCAATAGCAATGGCCAATCAATGAGAAGCCACATTTTTCAAGTCATGCTCATGAGCAATTCCAACATTGCCAATAAATCTCTTTTTTGAGGCTTTTTATCAGACACATAGTGAGATTCAAAGCCGTGAGCTTCATTGGGCTTTGAACTTTGATTCGTTGATGTAATCGAATCTGTTGTGATTAGATTACCACTGATATAATATCCCTTAACCCGCACCGGCAAGCATTCCGCGATCGAAAATCCCTCCCCCACTCGTCACACACCAGTGACCACACCTGTTCTTCTTCCGAGTCGAGGTTTCCACTTCCCCTCTTCTTCTTTTTCTTTCGTTCTTTTGTGTTTTTTTTTTTTTCTTGTTGCCCCGCTTCTCCTTGGTTCCAAGTCCTATATCTCTGTCGTCTCTCTCCTATCTCTCAAGGTTCGATTATTTATTATGTTTGGTGTGGTGTTTCGGCTATAGCTAGCCAGCCAGTTAGGGTTTTACATGTCTTAAAAAAATTAAATTCATCAACTATTTATTTCCCCTCTTTTCTTGTTGTTTTTTTTTTGGATTAGATTGGATTGGAATAGATAGGGGTGTGGGGGAAATAAGGGAAATCAACATTGGATGGAGGGAATGATGTTTTCCAACAACAATCTTACCACCACCGGTACCAATAATGGCTCTCTCTTCCCTTCCAAATCCAAACCCATCATCATCCAAGAGCACCCTTCCTCCTCGTCTGCCGTGGTCCAGCTCCAGGCCATACCCTCTTTCCAGAGATCCCAGCCCTTCCCATCGCATCTGGACGCCCACGGCCTGTCCCCGAGGGTGAAGGCCCTCTGCGAGATCATCGCCAGAGTCCCCGTCCCCGAGCTCGAAGCCGCCCTCACCCACTGCGGGGTCCCGCCCCTGCCCGAGTACGTGGAGGAGGTCCTGAAGCTCTCCTACGGAGCCCCCGCCTCCGCCGTCAAGTTCTTCCGCTGGGCATGCCTCTCCTCCAACCCCAGCCCCTTCTCCTGGAACCTCATGGTCGACCTCCTCGGGAAGAACCGCCTCTTCGAGGCCATGTGGGACGCCATCCGCACCATGAAGGAGGAGGGCGCCCTCTCCATGGCCACATTCGCCTCCGTCTTCGGCAGCTACTGCATCGCCGGCAAGCTCAAGGAGGCCGTCATGACCTTCGACGTCATGGACCGCTACGGCATCCCCCAGGACGTCGTCGCCGTCAATTCCCTCCTCAGCGCCATCTGCCGGGAGGACGGGCAGACCTCCAACGCCCTCGAGTTCTTCGAGCGGATCAAGGCCAAGATCCCTCCCGACGGGGACACCTTCGCTATCCTGCTGGAAGGGTGGGAGAAGGAGTGCAACGTCGCCAAGGCCAAGAACACCTTCGGAGAGATGGTCATCCGCATCGGATGGAACTCCCAGAACATGTCTGCCTACGACGCCTTCCTGACCACGCTTGTCCGAGGCTCCCACGCAGAAGAGGCAGTCAAGTTCCTCAAGGTCATGAGAAGCAAGAACTGCCTCCCGGGCATGAAGTTCTTCAGCAACGCCCTTGACATCCTCGTCAAGCTCAACGATGCGGGCCACGCCGTGGAGCTCTGGGAGATCATGGTGGGCAGCGGCTTGGTGCCCAACCTAATAATGTACAGCGCCATGGTGACCCTGCTCTGCAGCAACGACGACATCAACAACGCTCTCGACATCCTTGACGAGATGCCCTTCAACGGGGCCTTCCCAGACTCTCCCATCTACAACATGATATTCCAGTGCCTGATCAGGAAGAGGATGGTGCGCGAGGCTGCTCGCTTCTTCACAGAGATGACCAAGAATGAGTGCCTCCCGACCCATTCCAACTGTGTCTCGGCCATCAAGGTGTTCTTCGACGGGGATGACCCGGAAACGGGTATTGAAGTGTGGAACCACATGATCGAGAACCAATTCTCTCCGTTGGAGGAGAGCTCAAACGCAGTGCTCGTCGGGCTTCGCAATTTGGACAGGTTGTCTGAAGCTCGGAGGTTCGCAGAGGAGATGCTCGACAGAGGGATTGATCTGGATGAATTCACCATGGCAAAGTTGAAAAATGCTTTCTACAAAGCGAGGATGGAGGATGCGTATGATCGTATTGAAAAGAGGTGGAAGGGGCGTTAGAGTTGCTTGCTTGCTTGCAGTCTTGAAAGTATATAGTATGTTTTGGTTTTTAGCATAATCACTTGTGTCTTCTTTTGCATATGTTTTGGAATTCAAAGACGAGGAGCAACTACAACTACAGGTGGGAAATGCTGTCAGTTTCAGCTGTGAATTTCGAGCATTTCTGTCTTTAATTTTAATTATCTCCTTCTCTCTCTCCTTTACAACCCCTCCAATTATTATTTTGTGAAACTCCCCTTCCTTTTGATTAGCTTCACCCTCATTTTTTCCCTTAGCTGGTTGATATAATCAATCTCTAGTTTCACTTGCGAAACTACATACTTCTTTTGATCCGGTTTGCGAGAGGAGGATCCGTGATCTGGACCTTCCTCTACGTGGTTTTGGGGAGAGAACTCTGCCCTTTCAATGCAACTATCAATGATATAAATCACATTTTCTTTTCTGTGATTTTTCCATGGCATGCAGGGAATTGGTCGTGGGAGGCTGCAATTGGTGATTCTTCTTGCTGCTTTCTGTTTTTTTGTTAATTGTTCAGAGGCGTACTTTTATGTTTGTGTGCAGGATGTGAAGAAGAATGCAGAGGGCCAATGTTTCCACATGTTCCGCACAATAATTACATTGATTTTCATGATTTTCTTGGAAAATTTTATCTTGGTTCAGTTCGTAGATTTACTTTTCCTCTACAACATTTTTTTGATCTGTTGTGATTGATAATTGAAAGGATTAGAACCCTTTCTCCAGCAGTTATTTTAGTCTTCAGTGAGCACCGCCTGTAGCTTTTCATGACCCTTGCCTATCCAGAGCCTAGTATTTCAATGAATATCCGCTTAGGTTTCTTGGAGTGCATTTCCATTGTGGCAACGTCTCCATTACACCTTATAAAAAAATGTAAAAAGTCTCCACTGCTATTATCTAGTTGTTTTAATCTATGATGCTGAGACGTAGACACATGTACGGATACAGACACAGGGACGGGGATTCAATATGTCAACTTAAAAAAGTTAGGACATGGATACAGGTATGACATCACTTAAGATACATTTTGTAATTATATTTATGAACCATAATATATATATATATATAAACATAGTTAGAAAATTTAAAAAAATATAGCTTGCCTCAAGCCCTGCCCATTTATAAAATCTGGCCTAGGCTCTAGTCTAATTTTATGAAACCTGTCCTAGGCTTAGGGCCAGCCCATGTGATAAAATCTGCCCCATGGCCAGAGCCAATCCTGCCTCTGTCCCTTTAATAGCCCCCTATTCCCGAGAGAGTCTTTCTCTCTTTTTGAAAATCGATGCCCTCTATAATTGAGAGCCTCTCTCTCTTTTCGAAGTCAAATGAAAAGGGAAAACAGGAAAGGAAGAAAGAAAGAAAGAAAGGAGGAGGAGAAAAAGAGGCGGAAATGGAGAGGAGCGAGATGAGTGGCGGCGGCGGACGTGAGGGGCGAGTAGCTGGCAATGATGAGTGGCGATGGCAATGCTAGGGCACATATAGGTAGATTTGTCTCTTCTTCTTCATCTCATTATCTTTCTTCCTCCTCTCCTCTTTCCCCTTGCAACCCCTTTCTATAAGGACAAGACCCATTTCTTCCCTCTCTCTTGGTTGCACGAAAGGGAGAAAAAAGGTTTTTTTTTTTTTTTCATAACATGCGAGAAAGTTGTATCCTGAAATTTTACACTAGTATCCCGACCGTATCTTGCTGTATCCCGTGCACAGATCCGTATTGGACAGTATCGGTACGGGTACCATAGGTGAAATGCCTTACCAAATATCATAGGTTTTAATATCTCAAAGTCGAGTTGTCTGGCACAATTTCTTGGCTCATATCAGGGAGATCTACCTTAAATCACCTACTGTGGCACTTTTGAATTTGACTTAAGTGAGCAAACTTGACATCAACTCACATGGTTATACACACACATATATGAAGTTACCAAATAATCAATTTTATGACTCCCACTTTAATTATGGTTTTCCATGGTGATAGAGAAATTAGGCTCAGTAAGGGGTTGTAAATTGCAAGATGATGCCACCCATTTCCACTGCTCCAACAAATAGAATCACCCTGCAAGCCCAAGAAATTTTCTGGGGTACTTGTACAGTTTTGCATATCTGCTGATGGGCTCTTAGTTGAGTTCGGATTGGAATTTGAATTGGGATTTTCTGGGAATTCCTTAAATTGCACCCTTGAGACATTGAAACTAATGGAATTCATGTTTTCCAGTGGATTGGTTAAGTGCAAACTCCCAATGACGTCCCGTATTTGGTGGTCCTGATTGATGATCTTATTTATTGTGTAAGGAGCAATGAATTGAAACTCCGAGTGACGTCCAACATCTGGACGCTACGAGAAAGAAGAGAAATGGAGAAAGGGATGAGAAGTTGTTGTGACTTGTGAGAAAGAAGAGAGAGATGAGTCACACATGAGAAGAGGGAAGAGGAAGGGGTGGAGTTAATGACCCTCATTTTTCTCCATTCCATTTTGGATACGTTGTGAAAGAGATTAGTGTTTATGAATAGGGAGATCGTGGGCCATATTGATGAGTCTAGAGAAGCTTTATCGAGAATTGTAGAAGATATTGACAAAGCAGGGGAAAGTTGGGAGTTAAAATTAGAGGAGGTCGCTCCTAGACAAGGAGCTATGACAAAGATCTGGGGCTACAATCGGATGGAGGAAATATCCAGCGGCAAAAATTTATTTTAAGTTGGCTTAAGGAAGGGGACAAAAATACAAGATTCTTTCATAGAATGGCCAGTTTGAGAAGCAAAGTTAATTTTGTGGGTAACAGTAGAGTCCTTGAAGACCCTCATGAGATTAAGGATGAGGTAGCATGTTTTTTTGAAGACTCTTACAAGAGAGAATTTGGCGCCAGGCCTAATCTGGATGGCATATCCTTCCCCATGATGTCCTAGAGGATCGTTGTTGGTTGGAAAGAGAGTTCAAGGAAGAGGAGGTGAGCAAGGCTTTGGAAGATTGTTGTGGTGATAAGGCTCCAGGTCTAGATGGCTTTACCTTTGCTTTCATCAAAGCAGGTTGAGAATTTCTTAAGGGGGATTTTCTCACTATGTTATTTGAGTTTCATAGGAGGGGAAAAATTAATAGGGAGATGAATAATACTCTTCTAACTCTTATTCCTAAGGTGCCTAATCCAGTGGACTCGTATCACTGCAGACCTATTAGTCTTGTGGGGTTTTATAAACTGCCGGCTAAGGTATTGGCGAATAGAAGGTTATTCCTTTAATCATCAGTCCTTTTCAAGGGGTGTTTGTGGTAGGAAGGCAAATCTTCGATGGGATGTTGATTGCTAATGAGCTTATAGATTCGAGGGTGTTTGTGGTAGGAAGGCAAATCATCGATGGGATGTTGATTGCTAATGAGCTTATAGATTCGAGGAAGAAGTCAAAAAGTGAAGGGGTTATCTTCAAAATAGATTTGGAGAAAGAGTACGTCCATGTGTATTGGAATTTTGTTGATTACATGCTATTCAGGTTCGATTTTGGAGAAACTTGGTGTGGGTAGATTTAGGAGTGCATTTCTACTACATCCCTTTTAGTTTTAGTTTATGGACCGCTCTCAAAGTTATTTGAAGCTTCTAAAGGTATTTGTCAAGGGGACCCTCTTTCTCCTTTTTTTGTTTACTCCGGCTGTGGAGGCATTGAGTGTCCTTTTGGTGAGAGCTAGGGAGCTGGGGGAGATTCATGGTTTTGAGTTGAATCAAGTTGAGGAAGCCATTACTCACTTACAATTCACAGATGATACCATCCAAGGATTAGAATAGCGGTTGCGCCATGCATAGCGGTCAGTGGCCAAAACGCTACGTAGCGGTGTAGCGGTGTGAATTTCTTAAATGGTCTAAGTTTTTTTAATCTTGTATAGCAACCAAGATTGTGTAATTTTAGTGATTTGAAACCATATAAGGGCAGAGACAACTTTAAGATAGGCTATTGAGGAGAAGAAATAGCAAAAATAGTATTTAAAACTAAAATTACTTGGCTCTACTAGGTTTTAGACCGTAGCGCCGCTATTTTCAAAATAGCGTAGCGGCCTCAACCGCTGCAACCATAGCGTAGCAGCCGCTATTTTGAACCATGATACCATCCCTTTCATCTCGACTAGTAGGGCGGAACTTCTGGCTCTTAAGAGGATCCTGCGATGTTTCTAGTTGGTTTCGGGTCTAAATGTTAGATTATCCAAGTGCTTGCTTGTTGGGGTTGGTTGGCCTGAGGAAATGATCAGGTCTTTTACGGATTTGGTTCACTATAAATCAGGAAGACTCCCCATTGATTATCTTGGCCTTCCTATTGGGGCTAAGGTACGGTCCAAGGCGTCGTGGGATCTGGTTATCTACAAATTTGAAAGGAAATTATCCTCTTGGAGGAAACATTATTTATCGTTGGGTGGTAGGATCACATTGATTAAAGTGTGCTTATCTAATCTCCCATGTACTATATCTCTATGTTCAAGATGCCGAAAGTTGTGATCGAGAGGGTGGGTTGTATTCGCAGAAAATTTCTTTGGGAAGGACTAGTGGATAATAAAAAATTGAATCTAATGAGGTGGCATGAGGTAATTAAGCCAAAGTAGAGAGGAGGGTTGAGTCTTGGCAATTGGGAAAACAAAAATGGGGCTCTATTGGCTAAGCGGTGATAGAGGTTTGGGGAGGAGAGGGAGGCTCCGTAAAGGAGGGTTATTGTAGCAAAGTACGGGGTAGATAAGTGGGAATGGTGGCCTAATCCTGGCCCGAGCCACCGCAGGTCAGGTCAATGGGGAGGTATTGTGTCTGTTGGGGGATAAGGCAACAGTGATGGGGGAAATTTTGTCCAAAGGGGTGGGTTTTGTGGCAGAGGAGGGGATGAATTTGAGGTTTTGGTTGGATGATTGGGTGGGGGTGGGTCATATATGTGTGTTTTCTAGGATTTTAGAGTGGTAGCTAATAAGGAGTCTTTTGTTAGTGATTGTTACGAGGAGGGATGGAGGTACTGTGTGGTGGGTGTCCTTTAGGAGTCGTCTCCCTCCTTTAGAGGAGGCCTGGTATGGGGAGTTACTGAATCTTCTCTGTAACTTTGTTTTGTGCAGGAATTCAAAATATTCTCGGATTTGGAAGCATTCCATACTTGGGGTTTTCTTGGTGAAAGCTTTTATCTCGGCTTTGGAAGGAACACAACTTTTTACAGCCCCTACTGCTTTAACTTGGTTGGGTCTTGCTCCTTGGGTTGATGCATTTTGTTGGTTAGCTATCGCTGGGAAGATTTCTATGGCGAACAAGTTAAGAAGAAGAGGTGTAACACCGGCAAACTTCTCAGATATTTGTGTGATGTGTCAGAAAGAGGAGGAATCGGTTAACCACCTCTTTCTTCATTGTGAGGTTGTGGCCAACATTTGGAGTCATTTCATTGATAGGTGTGGTATTGCTTGGTGTTGCTTGGAATCTACTGTACAAGCAACTCAATCATAGTTGGGAGGTTGTTCTGGTGTTTATGGGCGAACTCTATGGTGAATAATTCCCTTCGCTATATTATGGACTATTTCTAAGGAAATGAATGATAGAATTTTCAAGGGTATCTCCTCTCCTAGTTATGTTAATTGAGGGTGTCACCCTTAGAATTGCAAAATGGGCTTTGGCTAGAAAGGAGTTCTCCAATTTTCCATTAATGATATATTTGTAAATTGGGAAGCTTGTATGGTGTGTGGTCCGACTAAGGTAAGTGGATCTACTCTTTGGTCCTCCCCTCCTCTTGGCATGCTCAAATTCAACGTTGACAAGGGGGAGGTTTTATTTATGTTCTCTAAGTATGTAGGTATTTGTGATTCTAATGAAGTGGAGATGCAAGCTATCTTGGAAGCTCTTCGGTGTTTCTCAAGATCTTTTCATGAAAGCCTTATTGTGGAGAGTGACTCTTTTAATGCGGTTTCACGGGTGTCTAACCTGAAGGCGAATCCGTGGAAATTCAAATCCCTCTTCTATGAATTCTGTACTGTACCATCTTCCATCAATGTTGTCTTTTGCTATGAGTCTAGATCAACCAGCTCTATGGTAGACGCTTTTGCGAAACAAGGGGTTTAGATATCTACCCCATGGGAGGAAATTGTTATGTAATTATGGGGTGAGTGGGGGTACATCTCTCTTGTAACCTTCTCTCTCTTCTCCATCTTTCTCTTTGTATCTTTTGCCTTTTTTACTGAAATTTCTTGTTACCATCTCATAAAAAAAAAGAGCGTAGTGTTTTATTGCCTTTGGAAAGCCATCTAGATTATGACCTTTGCTTCCATTTGATCCCTTTTCCCTAATTTTCTTGTAGAGATGATTTTTGAGAAGCTCTCTTTGGTCTCAGTCCTCTATGCTCAATAGATAATCTTGGTCCTCTATGCTCAATTGACCACCTTCCTCCTTTTTGTCAAACTAAAAAAAAATCATGTAGAAGTGATGTGGAATGGGTTTTTTTTTTATCAACATTTCGAATAAATTGAATCCAACATGAAGCAAATTCAGCACCACAAGAAGGCCCGCAAGGGTTTAATCAAGTTTTGATCGAAGTTTGGGCCCAAACAATCGTAAACATTAAATAAAACCACATTTAAGGGACCGTTTTGGTATAACCGTGAATGATAGGAAACATTTTTTAAAAAAATTAAAGCTTAAATAAAGGCTATACATAGGGATGCAAATGGTTCGAGTTCTAGGCTAGAACCACACCGGAACCGTAATTGATTCCTAATGGACGGTTCTAGCTACGGGCCTAGTTCTGGCTCAGAACCAGCTATTTGGTTCCGGACCCGATTTCGATAATTGGTTTGGGATCCTGTTTCATAACTGTTTTTGATGCCAACCTTTTCATCTTCACCAACCTCCTCTCCATCCCACTCAATACCAAAGGCCATCAGTTAACTCAATGCACATTATCGTAGAGCATTAGAAAAATAATTACCGAACTATGCTTTTTCTTCTTGCTCAGAGCAGGTAGCAATAGCAGAGCAATTGCTGGAGTTGGAGGAGTAACAACAGGCGTCGCCATTGATGTTGGAACCAGAGGCGGTGCGCCAGTGGAGGAAAGTTGACCGACATGAATGCGTGTGTGAGAGAGTTGGTGGTTGTTTTTGCTTGCTGCATCTTTTCATCTTTTCCTCTTCAGTCTTCCCTCTTCCTCTTTAATTTATAAAAAGGGCAAATGAGGCAGGTCCCATGTCCACGGGGCGGAACTTATATGTACCCGAAATTGGACCCATTTACCAATCGTAACCTAAATTAGGTTCATGCTCATTTATGAATAAGAACGTAAAATAGGTTCCAAACCCATTTTTTTCGGGTCGGAACCTCTGGGTTATTGCAGTATTTGAGACCCATTTGCATCCTTATTTGTATGTGCAGCTTTTGGGCCTATAGTTTGGTGGGCCAAAACCGACCAATCCGGTTGCAACCTTGACTATAGAGGTCGCCTGAGGGGTCTCCATTGGATCTTGTAGGCTATTTGATCAAAGAGTGGGCCATGTTGCCCACACAACCCATCTTGCAAGGTCCGTTTGGACTGAGCAGAGTTTTAGAAATTTCCCAATCTTATTTGACTTTCTTAGCATTTGTAGATTGTTTTTTATTTGGTGTCAACAACTAAAAGTCCTAGTTGTAGTAGGAAGTTTCTTTTTAGGGTTTGCTAAGGTTTTTGGAGGGTTTTTTTTTACGCATTATATAAGCAATTCAATAGTCGGGTAGTTTTTAATTTTTTATTAAAGCACAATGTTCTGCTTTTTTCTCAATTTTTTGTTTTCCGATTGATTTTGGTGTTTGTGCTTGTATGCTAGCATATTAGGTGGGTAATTCCTACTTTTCTCTTGCCTTTTCAAGTCCGAGGAAGCAATCATCACTGGAACTGCTATATAACAATATTTGATAGGTTGAATACTGTCTTGTGGGTTCCTTTGCGTACTCGTGACTGCATCAAGTGGTATCACGGTCGCTTTTGTTTGTCGTTGACGCCAACATCTTTTACTTTTGAAGAAGTCCTCGATCTCAATGAATCACAGAGGAAGAGGCGGAGGTTGTGCTACGGGTGTTGTGCGAGAAGAGGATTTGCAAGGGTACATTGATGTCGTTGACACTGGATTTGAATGATGGAAGCACGTCTATCCACGATCACATAGTAACTCGTAGATCTAGGAGGGGTTCCTATATATTCGAGCGAAGAGGAGGATTTGGATGGAAATGTTGACAATCCCTTCCATCAATGACTCCTGCGTGGTGATCACCGTAGACATAGAAGACCAGAAGTCCGGGGGTGATGATCTCAATCTCTAGGTTGAGTCCCTGAGTACCACAGTAGTTTTCGTGATGACTTCATCGAGTGGATTGAATCCATCAAACATGCCTTTGAATATCGGGTGATCTTGGATGATTGCGAAGTCAAGATTGTGGTTATGTGGTTGGTGGTTGAGCTTTGGCTTGGTGGGATCAGACTTAGGCTACAAGAGAGGTGTGGAAAGTGCAAAGTGATGTCATGGGAGAAGATGAAGTCTCTGATGTGCGAAGCCCTCCTCTCCATCGATTATGTGCATTCCATTTTCCAATGCATGTAGCATATCCGATAGGGGGACTGGACAATAGAGGAATACGCAGAGGAATTTCACCGACTCATCAATCTTAATGCTTTGAATGAGTTGGAAAAGCAGTTGGCGGCGCGCTTCATTCACGGTCTTAGGCCTGCCATTTTCGAACTAATGGGACTCTCAGACCAATCTTCATCAATGTAGAAACATGCTAACAAAAGCAAGCCTTGTTTAGAAGGACTCAAGAAACAAGAACATTGTGGAGTTTCGTTCTCAAGCCAATCTATGGGTAGCGACAATCGCTCTAAGTTGAGCCGATCTAGCCATTAGGTGCTAGCCAAGCACCCGCATTGAGAGCTCCCAATTCGTCGTTTTAGATGCAATGAATAGGCCATACTTCCTTCGAGTGTTACAAATGGCAAGGCACCTTAGTGGGCACTTCAAAGGGTCAAAGAACACCATCTCTGAACCCGAGAGCGAGGTGAATTCTAAAGAAGCTGAAGATGTCAAGTATGATGACAACAGTGATGGAAGGATTGTATTAGACGGAGCGGAGACTTTGATGATCTGAAAGAGCTTAATGACACCAAAGGAAGACAATGATTCAAATTCTCTAATATTTGATGACTACTTAGTTGATGAATGTGACCCACCCACATATAACAAAGATGTGACAGGTCATGAAGATATCAAAATAGTGATATGCTTGCATTGGGTCCAATTAATGTTCTTGATGGTCCAATCTTTCATGTATATCAAAATAGTGATGTCAATCATCACCCATTTTTTGACGAATGTCAAGATGTCGATATTGAGAAGATGCCAACCATTGATGTGTATCTCGATGATGAAACCTTCAATGTGCACTTCAATTCCATCTTCCAGTATGATGATCTTGAAGCAAACACTCAAGATATCATAGATTATTTTGATCTTTTATTATGCATAGATGGATACACTGGAATGCATCATTTTTGAAGATCCATTTGAGGAAGTCCTTTCATACCAATGTCACAATGCACTCATCCAAGATTTGATCATGCATCATTGTTTCAATAAATATTGGGCCGATTGGATGAGCATGATACTTGGGTTATGTAAATACCATTTGGCGACAGCTTCAAGAGTAGAGACTTCTCACAAGATTTGTGAAATTACAAATAGTTCTTAGTTCTTACCTATAGGATCGACGTGGCATCCTAATTCAAGGATGAGTGCTTTCCAACCAAGAGAGAATGACGAGGAATGGATTTTTTTATCAAGATTTTGAATAAACTGAAGCCTGCATGATGCAAATTGAGCACCACAAGAAGGCCTGCAAGGGTTTCATCGAGTTTTAATCAGAGTTTGGGCCCAAACAGCCCTAAAAATTAAATAAAATCACATTTTAAGGACTGATTTGGTAACAGTGAAATGACATGGACTGTTTTTTAAATTTTAGAAAAATTGAAGCTAAAATAGGAGTTGTATGTGTAGCTTTTGGGCCTATAATTTGGTTGGCCAAAACTGACTAGTTACAACCTGGACTACAGAGGCCGCCCAAGGGGAGTCTAAAATCAATATTGTCATTTTATTATCATACAATGATGTAGGAACTCTATGCAGTGAGGGGTGCCTTGTCCCAACTATATTGGGGGTCAGCTACATTAATTTTGTTTCTCTATTCCAATCTATCCTAAGCTAAATCCTCGGATAGATTTCATTTCTTCAGATCTATTCTTACGACTTCCAACCACGTCTTCTTCGGCCTACCCCTTCCCCTTGGTGGGACATCAACCTGCATAGAAAAACATTTCCTCACCAGTGCCGTTGCTGGCCTGCATTGGACATGTACAAACCATCTTAAACAAGTTTATCTTATTTTATAACCTATTGATGTAATCCCTAAATGCTCCCTAAAACGCTCATTTTTTTTTTCTATCTTTTCGAGTTTTACGACACATTCATCTCAACATTCTAATATCTACTACACTTATTTTGTGTATGCGTTGCTTCTTAAGTGGCCAACATTTTGTTCCATGGGTCATAACTGGTCTAATCGCTGTCCTATAAAATTTTCCCTTCAATCTTGTTGATATTCGCCGATCACAAAGCACTCGAAAAACAAGTCTCCATTCTTATTAATTATGAAGCCAATGTATCGTGATGAATCTTTTTGTTGTATCTCGAGCTTTAACATTCATGGTAGTTTCACCTCTTTGTACATTCCTACTAAAGTTACAATCCATATGTTTTGTCTTTATAGGACTTATTTTAAAGTCTTTGGATTCTAAAGTGTCCTGCCATTTTTCAAGTTTCTTAGTCACATCATCTTTCGATTCATCCACCAACACTATATCACTATATCATCTGCAAACAACATGCATCAAGATACCTTCTCTTGAATATGAGTAGTTAACTCGTTCATAATCAGTGTAAAGAGATGAGGCTTAAGGTTGGTCCCTAATGCAAACTTACGGTCACTGGAAAGTTACCTAGGTAGTTCTCACACCCGTTGCCGCTTCCTCATACATGTTTTAAATATGGATAGACTTTCTCTAGATTGACGGAAACCATATTAAGATTTTTCTTCTTCTCTCGGTATTTTTCTATTAATTGCTTAAGTAAAAGGACAGCTTCTATAGTTGAACTCCCTACCTAACATGAAACCAAATTGATTTTCATTAGTCTTTTGTTTAAGGCTTTGCTCCATTGTAGTGACTCAAAAAGAAAAATCTCACGATAGTTGATATAGTTTTGTCTATTTTCTTTGTTTTTGAATATAGGCGCTACAACACTTCTTTAGTCATCTGGTACTTTCTTTGTCATTAATATCTTATTGAAGAGCCTAGTTAACCAAATCCACCCAATTTATCGTAGGCATTTCCAAGCCTCTATTGAAATGTTATTTTGGCTTTTTAGGCCTTTCTTCCTTTCATTTGTGTCAAACCTTTCTTCACTTTTACTATAATTCTGCAGTGCGGTAAAAGGTATGCCCCATTAACGAAGTATCTTCTCTTGTTTTTATGCCTCTTATAAAATCTCCATTTAAAAGTTTGTTGAAATATTCTCTCCACCTTTCTTTAATATCATTGTCTTTAACTAAAATCTTTTTGGTCGTTGAAGTCCAATGACCGTATAATGCACTTCATTTACTTCTAATTTCCTCGTTTAAGCAGCTTAGCTTGCAACTTATGTCCTCCTAGTTCTCTTGGAAGTCTACGGAGAAGGTTTCATCTTTTGTCATATCCTCTTTCAAATCAATGCAATAGCATCCATGGTTTGTAATTTTATTTTTAAGATTTGTGTAAGTATGAACTTTGACAGTTTTTTTTTATTTTTTATTTTTTAATCTTAAAGTTTTCAGCAAGTATTGGCTCAGTTGCACTTGATTTTGATTTTGATTTACTTGTCAACTTGAGACCATCACCATACGACAGTGCGATATTATCATTGAGTATGAAGTTAGATGTTGGTCTGACCCTCTGTTAGACCTTCTATCCATGGCCAGTCATGAACTGATAGAAGTGATTACTACTCAGAATCCTCTGGATTCACATGGGTGGCTACTCTCGTTGGTTGTCTAATCTGTGTGGCATTCACCCATTTTATAATTTTTGTGGCATGTTGCAGTGTAGCAATTAAAATCTTTTGGTGGGCCATGTTGTGTGGGGATACATCAATCTGCACTCAAATTGGACCCCATAAGGATTTGAGGGTTATGAACATTTGCGAGAGTGTTTAACATACAGCTTTAGAGTAAGATTAGGGATATGCAGTACAAAGTGACTCAAGAAGGGGACCCTGATTGGAGGGAATGAATGGTTCATGGTTTTGAAGACAATGAGGCTGCATGTGGACTACTAATGTCAGTGATGTTGGACAAAAAAATTGCAGTATGACGGGAAATAGGTGGATGATTTCTGTTTATGTGAACATCCAATTTCTTAACCCAGTATTCATATGGTGGATCTTGGAGATAATTTTGACCATACATTCTTTGAAAGAGTAACAAGACAGGTACAACTGAAACACAATGTTCATTGTATTTTGATTTTCCTCGTAAAATTACTCAAAAGGAGACTGCCCAGAAATGATAGATCTGTCGATAAGATACGCTACCCATCAGAAAGTCTTCCCACATTAAGTAGAAACAGAAGCATAATTTATTAAAGACCACGATGTTTTGAGAGCACTTATGGTTCCTCGCAACAGCATCATTTTGTTCAGATGTATGGAGAGAGAATGCCGCACCAACCGCAGAAGATTATTATTCACCACGAGCCTTGCAGATTAGTTATGATCGACCTTCTATAAGAAGGGATAAAGCTAGTTGTGAAGATCGTTTTTAGGAATGTTTGTGGGTCCGGAGTACCACAGTGTGCAACTGTTGAGTTTTTTTTTTTTTTGAAGCATCTGAAGGCTGGGTTGTTTATATATATATATATATATAAAACATAAAATAGCATGTAATACCTGATGGGGTTTTTCTTCCAGAATGAAAAATAAATGACGCATGAGCTGCATTGCTTAAAATTTTTTTATTCACAGTTTCAACTTGATCGCAGACACAAAAAGTATGAAGAAAAATAGATTGTTAAGACCAAATGTATACCTGTAGAGATATGGGTTTTGGGCTTGATTGGTTGACTCCGTTATTCAGCAAAGTTTAGGGAGAGGAGGATAATATTTATATAATGTTTTTATTGAAAAGACTGCTCGTCATAGATGTCATTGGCTGTTAATTTGACGAACATTGTTTTATATGTATATATATATATATATATCTCCAAAAGGGAGTGTCCCTCACCAAAATGAATCCCACACTTGAATATTACCCTATATATATCCTTTTTGGGAAGTTTCAAGTACATGGGGAGTATTCTTATGTACTTGAAAAGTCACTTTTGTACTTGAAACTTTTCAAAAAGGGGAGTATCCCTCATCCTATGGTGAGAGATAGATGCACTTTAATATTTTCCATATATATATATATATATGATGAGGTAGTAACATGGGAAAAATGTGTGTGGGTGGACACCATGGTGGTTGGATTTGGATTTGGATTTGATTTGAGCACATGTTTATGTTCCTGTTTTTGGACCCCTATTGGCATTGAGCCCTTGGTGTATGTTGCTTGTAGATTATGTGGTGCACTGGTGCTCATAGTAAAATCAGAAAACAGGCAATGATAAGCTAGAAATTCGGTGAACACCCTTTGATTAAATGATGTAAAAGTTAGCAAATCACAAGCAGAATATATGAAGTGTATCTGAGAGTCACGAAGTAGAATTGCTAAGAATTGATAAGGAATTTGCGCCTTGGTGTGATGGACTTTAATCCCTGGGAGTAACAATTGAGAATAACAAAGGGTTTGAGTTGGATATAGCCATATAGGTGATACGATCAATGCTGGGTGGGCAAAGTGGAGACCGGCCAGTAGATTCGCTTTATTATATGGTGCTAAATGCTGGCAACGAAAAATAATTGAGAAGCACAAGTTCTTATTTCAGAGATGCACATGACAAGACAAATGCGTGCAGTTACTAAGAAAATCAAGGAATATTGTTTAACTTGCTTTGAGGACAAACACAACTGCCATTTGCACGACATATTTTTAGGTTACATGGGAAAGGAACTAGGAAAAGCGGGAGACCAGAAACATACATGATGTTACTAAGAAGGTGTCTTTAAATATGGTTTTAGTTGAAAATTAGAACTGATGCAAATGGGAATAAGGCTTCGATTGATGATGCTGGCGTCATCTTATCTCTAATGTTCTGTATTTTGGTCTAAAGGAATATCCTGTATCTTAGTGATTTAGCTGCGCTGTTGGGAAAATATCCCCTAAATGCTTTAACCCTCTCAAACAAATTGCGTTGCCAGTCATCTTGATCAGATTAGTGGGTCCCACCAGATGATCAGACGAGAGGCACCGGAACTAGATGTTTGCGGACAACATAGTCGATACTTTTAGCAAAGCGTTAAATCTAAAAACTGAATCAAAGCAAGAGAAGCAGAAAACTTAGAACAGCCAGGACTGAGAGAAGAAAACACTATTAAGTAAATCCTCTTGTATGGATATATATAATACTAAAATGGGGGCTGATATAAAGCAAGAGATGCAGTAAATGACTGCTCATACCATTAAAAAAAAAGAAAAGAAAGACTATATTCTAACTCTCTAAGAAGGGTACATCTGTTATAACGAAATAGCTTGCTACTTGCAAGTCCAATTTTTATTTTTGTTTTAGATTTCTCAGTAAAATGGCTACTTGTGAAGTTGAAAATGCAAAACAATGGTATATTCTCGAAGTTGAGCTAGTGGTAAATATTGTTCTCTCTTTTGGGATAGATCGCTTGCTAGGTGTGCCACTTGCCATAGTGGCAAGCATTTTATTCTTTTTAAGGTAAATACAAATAGTAGCGTTTGAACTTTGGTCTTTCCTTCGATGGGGCCGGTGCCTTACAACTGCTCCAAACTGTGGGTTGGAGATCATAGGATACATCAATGGGATGGTGATTATTTGACAGTGGAAGTTGTTTGTAATAATCAATTTGCCTTTGATGTAATATTTGATGCAATTTATTATGGCTCACATTACATGCAACATTGCAACCGCATTAAGGGCAATTGCCACCTAAATACTATCAATTTTTTATGGGTTTGATTGGTTCTGTTACAGTAGTGTCCTTCAGTCTGTGGGCTCGACCAGCGCCAGGAATTGATCCACAACCCATGTGTCCATCATTGATGGCTACAATTGTTAAAAAAGATTGTTTAGGTATATGAAGGCTTTTTTTTTACTATGGTCACTATCCTTTTTGATGATGCTGACTTTGACAGATTGCATGCATGCTTTAGTCTGTTGGAGGTTGTTTCTTTCTTCTTCACGGTGTAACTTGCGAAAATTAGCTTGTAATAGAATCTTTGATTTTAACGGTGGTGGTCATCTCTCTTTCAATTGCCTTTTTCTTTTTTGCTACATAGACGATTTGAACACTGCAGCCTCACCCCCACCGTTATTTTAATGAGCTGAGCAAGGTATCTTGTGTGGAAACCCACAAACAGAAACCATAAAACGATTAAGAGAGCTAGGCGGGAAGAAAAGAGGAGTTATATAGCATCATGGAATCCGAGAAAAAAAAAAGGGAGGGGAGATTATAGTTCATGGTATCAAACGAGGTGATAGCCTATGGTTATGCAAAATTGCTTCATCAAAGGGCTGTGTGCTGCTGCCAGTTTTCACCTACACAAGGGCAATTCCTGCCATCCAAAGAGTGGGACTACCCTAAATTAAAGGTAGGGACAAAAACTTCCACACGGCAGCCATGCTGTCGAAGAAAACACCCACCGGCATTACTACTATACTACTACTAGCAGTAATAATAATCCTATTCTGCTACAGTTTGATCGTTGCTTGATCAATTACATACAGCCCTAGGATGGGGATTGAAATTGGTGCATGTTGGACGAAATACCACTTTTGTTTTTTTAAGGTGGAAGAATAACCATTTGCCATTTGATGAGCTACGGCCTTCATAAGGTGCCATAAATCTTGGCCGACAGACGCAGTGAAAGAAGTGCTGGATCTAGCAAAAACATCTTGACGCCTCCATTCACGTCAAGCATAGTGCGAATGCATCAGCATATTATTTTGGTGCCACGATGTACGGTTGTTACTCATCATCACAACACTCCCTTTCATAATTGTTTTCGTTTTGATTTTTGACCCGCTGGTTTGCGTGTCGTAGCCTTTTGGGTCTGTGTTTGTTCTTGTTCAGGTTTTAGCTTTCGGGCCTCCCAACTTTATAATGAAAGTAGTCACTGAAAAAATGTAATCAACCATGTCTGAGCTTTCTCAGTATAAATCCGAACAGACTCTCTTAGAGATGATGGAAACAAACCAACCACTATCCCAGAATCACAATTCAGAAGCAAAGCACATACTCACACAGCCCATGGTGATAGCTCCAATCAACCGCCCCGGACAACCTTCTATTCTTAATCTACAGTCTACAGAGAATGATGATGGCCCCCCTTCTTGGCCTTCCTCCTGAATGGCCTGCATGCTACCATGCTTAGGTCAACTGCTGCTGCAAGTGCCATGAAGACGGCCGCATCTTCCACACACGTGACATGCCGCGTGGCTAGCTGCACCAACGGCTTGCTACTCTTCCCTTCCCCATTCACCTTGCAGTTCATGACAAAACCCCCTGCTATGGGTGGCGCCAATGACGTGAAGTCCCCGCTGCTCTGAGGGCTTGGCACCGGCATCATCCCTCCTGCTGTTGGTGCCTGCTGCCTATCCATGTCAATGGAGAACTCCCCACCCTTGTCAGTACTGATTAACATCTCCGACACCACCAGGCCCTGGCCCTCCTGGCTCTCGGTGAGAAGGTGGAGGCGACAGCTGACATGGTCCCTGCTTCCACCATGCTCACGCCATGCCTCCAGCCGGCCCCATGGCTGCCAGCCTGTAGACCCAGATGAGTCTGGCCGCAGGATGAGCCAACCACCTGGGTTGGAGCGGGCAACGCGGTCACACCCTGTCGATGGCACAAAGGGAGTTGCCATGAATGCAACTGCAACGGCGGAGCCAGAAAGGTCATGGATCATCACCCTCCAACCTTTCCTCTCAGACTCATGATCAATGCCATCGGCAAAACTCGACTGGTAGTTGTTGCTCATGGAGTCCAGCTGAGATGCTCTGGTTGTTAAAACATGAAAAAGTTGAATTGTTAAAAATCCTGCCCAATGAAATTCAAGTCAAACATTAACGCAGTAAAGTAAATGATCAAGGAAAAGTCCTGAAATTTGAACCAACATCATTTTCCACCATGCAAGATAAATGGTAGTGAGTAGGCTATAACTTGTAAGTTGTAACCACCTATTAAAATTTTTGGACTTGGCCCTATTCGGCCATTTCAATCCCAGTTTGGATTGTTCGACAGAATAGAAATGATCAGATTCTGGCCAAACAGGGAAAATAGTGCAATTTTTTTTTAATAAAAATGCTCTTCAATTTGATTTAGGCATTGATGTGCCCCAATAGTGTAGTTATCATGTGAACGTGTTTCTCTATTTTATTTACTTTTAAGCTGCGACATTGATAATTAGAGACGAGAACTGAAAATGGATGTTATAATTTCACTTTGTGACATGTCCCCTCAAAATATTGGGCAAAATAGGTCCTTCAAACTTTCCACTCAAAGTGAAAAGGTTAAGGTGGTCGACACAAGCCTATCAGGCAAAGAGGCACAGTGCCTATTTTAATTTCATTATAGAAAATTAGGGACATTGAAAGAACTATCTAATGTTGACCGGGCAAGTGGAAGAAAGATATATTCAATTAACAGAGCCAAACTGGTAAGTAGGAACAACGCAGGTTTGAGTGGTACACTCAGAAATGTTCTTGAAATTTGCCAGGCAAGCAGAAGAAAGATATGTTTAACAAAGAAGCCATTTCGCCAAGTTGGAATGACTAAGAGTGCATGTCTTCAGTAGGCATACCTAGAATGACAGAGGATCTAAGGATATAAATGCGATTGGGACTAAAAACTTAAAAGGCACGATCAGTAGTCGCCGAATTTTGTTCTCTTTATCCTTTTCAATTTGACAAACTACAGTCAAGCTATACTAAGCATTCACACCATTGCTAGGAAAGCTTAACCACAGGATTAGCATGAATGAAGCAAACATTGATGAAGCTGAAAAGCATGAGTTATTATATTCTTACCGCCTGTCACGACTAAACTTGCAGCTGAAAATAGGCTGCTTGATCGTGCCTTGAAGCTGAACAATCTGGGGGCTAAGTGCAGTCTCATCTTCAAACTGGAAGACATATCTTGGATCAGGATCCAGTTTCACTTTCAGATGCAGCTCTGGTCCTGGTTTCCCAGCCTCCTTCTTGTTCTTGCCTATGCCTATCCAACCATTGTGAAGCAGCAGAGACTTCCCTTCACCCCACTCAGGACCCACCCGAACCCTAAATGTCCCAATCTGTTGCTTTCTACTGCTAACACCACAATGAGAACCTTGCCTCCCTGTGAAAACTGTGATTTCGAGATATGCATGTCGAGCTTGGAAACATCCTGGAGCCAAAAGTGCTTTCACATCAGATTCTTCAAGATAAAAGCTTGAGGCAATGCTGTGAGGATCCAGAGTTGCTCCAGGGGAGGATATTAAGGGGACTGATGCTGTCTGAACAGGGAAGCCATGGAGATGAATCTCACAGAAGCATGGAGAAGATGCTGAATGGATTTCGGCTCTAACAGCCTTTGAAGCTGCAAGAGGGATTCTCAACCCCAGAGATCCAATTGACAACCTCACAAAAGTTTGTGGATCCATTTCTCACAAGTCTTTATCCATATTATAAACTGAGAATCCTGTCACAGTCATTGGCATAAGGACTGGGATGACAAAAGTTGAAAAGTGTAATGCATCTTATAGAAAATATGGAAAACCAGGTTCAGTTAAGCATCTCACTTGCACGTGCAGAAGGTTTTTCAAAAGCAAGCCAAATTCATTGTGGAGAGAAGAATAGAGCATTACTTCTATTCAGTGGTTATTAAGGTTTACAAGTTGCAAATGAAGAGACATGTCGTCAATCACATAGATGCAGTTCTAGGCAGAACTTCATTTGTCCATAAATATAGATATACTCTATGATGCCCAGATACGGTAGGGACACGCCATAGACATGGTAGGTTCATGGATTTTACCTATAAAAACTTAAGTATCAAATACAATACAACATGATATGTTACCCATTTTGAAGCATCAGTGCATCATAGTAGATACTATTACTTATGTACCTATGGTTATGTTGATTGTTCTATTATAAAAGCTAAGTGACCATTGATTTTTTTATTTATTTTTATCATCATTAATTTTAAAGCAACTGATAAACTAAGCACCTAACCCTTTAATAGAAAAGTCCCTTTTTTTTTTCTTTTTTAAGGTACTCAGTCTTTCTGTGCATTAACTGTTTTGGACGCTTTCAACTTTCTAATATGATATTCAATGTATCATCATTATTGTCATCGCCACTATTATCATAGCTCTAGCTTTATCTTCTCTGTTGAGTATATATATAAGTATGGTTTATAAACAGTACGGTAGATAAATTGGAACGGAGTTGAAGCTGTTGCAGGGGAATTTACAAGCTTCTTTCCATGTACTTTTCTCCAGCATTGTTGCAAGGTAATAATCATCTCTTCCCTGTATGTCCACCTTCCCATTTTAAGATAGTGAAAATCCTCTTCTGTTTCTTAGGCTTCTGGTGCTTCTTCTAAAAGTGGACATTCAGATAATCCAGAATGAATTCCTCTTGAACTATAAATGGTGGAGCCAAATGGACTCGAATTCATGAAGAGAAGGGAAATCCAATTGTCTACAAAAATAGTCGTGTTGGAAATCTCCCATGTAGATGAAAATACAAGGTAAAGATTGTGGAAATGCCGACTATCACCCCTAAAAGATTAACTGGAAGGGTTAGCATGGATACTGGAAAACCCAAACCCTCACATCTGATAGGAGAAGGAACAGTGCTTTATCAAGCTAGATGAGTAAGAGGCAGGAAAATGAAAAGCCACTTGGCCAGAAATACGTGAGAAATAACCTCAAGACCAGAGGCTAATAATATGCAAGATGAGGGGAAATGTTGGCAGTGTAAGTTTGGCATTTTCTCGCCTCTGAGGAAAAAGTTGACAGTAATTTCTAGATGGAACTTTTTCATATAGAATAATAAATCATCACTTCACTACTTTCCCATAAGGCAAAGAAGACAACCGAGCCCCGCTCACCCCTTGGCATGTTGGATGGCTCTTTTCCTTGTGCTGCTGCTGCTAACCAGATCAAAGAAGAGCCCAAATTAAAAGACCAGAACACATCCCTGAATGTTGTCCTTCACTGGATTACAACCATCATCAGCCCTCAATGCCTGGAAGACGAGGGCGGCTAACCGCGCAGCAAAGTACTCATCCATTGGTATGGTTGGCTGCCATTGTGTGCACCATCTTGGCCATCACTGTAATCGGCGCAGGCCTTGCCATGCTGGTGGGCTACCTGATTCTCCAGCCCAAGATCCCCTACATCCGCACCGCGTACGCTCATCTGGACACGCTAAACTACGACAGCAGATACGGAAATCTGGACACACAGATCACCCTCCACATCACCGCCGTGAACAAAAACAAGGTCCATGCTAGATTTTCTGACATCAAGTTCCTTCTCCGTTTAGATGGGGTGCCAATAGCCGAACTACGAGCTGACCCATTTGATGTGGCCAAGAATGGCACGCTCACCCTGCCTTATGTTGTCCAATATTCATCACCAATTCCGTTGGGAACAAGAGCGATGGAGGAGCTCGATGCGTCATTGAAGCAGTATAAAGTATCATTCAATCTGAAAGGCGATGCAAGGACCAGATGGAAGGTGGGAATCATTGGCTTTGTCAAGTTCTGGACGCATTTGACCTGCCAACTCGTTTTCTCTACCAATGGAAGCAGCATAAACTCAGATTGCAGCTCCAAGTCTGCCAAATGAAATATATTACCGAATCTGCTTTGCTTCGCCTTGCTTGCTTCTCTTTCTCTTCCTCTTCCTCTTCCTCTTCCTCTCCCTCTCCCTCTCCCTCTCCCTCTTCTTCTTATTATTAGTATTACCACTATTAGTTAATTCTCCTCTTTCCTAGTTACTTAGTTCTCAGCGCTTCAATTTGGGAATAGTAGCAGTACGTAGTATATACTCTACTCTACAGCAATGTTTATCAAATTAGAAAAAAAAAAAGAGAAAAGAAAAAGAAACAGTAGAGCAGTTTTTGTTCGTTGGAGTGAGTTGTACACATGGCATCCCATGAATTTGTTTAGATGGTCGAAGAACTCAATGCACCGCAAGAGCATATGATCTCTGAGAAATCTGCATATTGTTAGCTGATTAAGGTGCATAAAAAGAAGCAAGGAGGGTATAGAATTTCCAAGTAAGATAGCATTTGATCCACCAAAGAATGAGTTTTTTCTTTCTTTCTTTTGTGTTTTCCCCTTTTTTCTTTTGGCTTAGCGTCTAGCGAGCAAAACATCCATGAGAAAAATGGAAAGTTACAACTTAAAATAAGTGTTAGAATACAAAACAAAACCAAATCAGTGCATGCCGGTAGGTAAGAAGATTCATGAAACTAAAGAAAGACGTATGGGGGAGGGGGACGGGGTGGGCGTGGGGAAAGAAAGAAAGAAACCAAAAGAAAAAGGGGAAACGCACCTTTTTTTTTTTTTTTTACTTAAAGAATCTGCTTTTTCTCACGCCTCATCAGTTCTTGACGAGCAAACTGGCTACGAAAAAAACGAAAGCTCGGATCTCCATGAAAAAACGCCTCTCTCTCTCTTGCCTCGCTCGAGAAGATATGAGCATCCCATCTTACCGGGGCCAGGGGGAAGAAAGGTAATCCTCCTCCTCCTCCTTCTAAAGAGAAGAAAATCACATCATCCTCAAAATAATCAGGCCTTTTCTGCGACAAAATCTAAAGGAGGATTATTCATCTTCTTCTTTCTCTTATCTGGGATGGGTGGGGAAAATAATGGAATTTTCACCTTAAAGTGCGCGCATTTCTCCTTATTCCCAGCTCAAATTAGAATCCGGCCGTCAAAACCTCTGTCGATAAAGAGAGAGAAAAAGGCCCTCGCATACCGATCACCGTCGTTTGCGAATCAAGAAAAGGTATATACATATCTTTTAAGAGAGAGATACAGCATTTGAAAAGGGAGGAGAGGATTGTGGGGACTGGCAAAAGGTAGAGAGTCCGATAGATATAAAAAGGGTAAACAGGAATTCAATTCAAGGAAATGCCAATCTATTTTTTATTTTATCAATAAAAGAGACAGGTTGAAATGAATCGGATACAGCTGTATTCGAGCATCACAAGACATCGCTTTCAAAGAAAAGAAAACGAGAGGGAGAGAAGGAGAGAGGGCGGGGGGAGGACTCTTTGAGGAGCAGCAACAGTGTGAAAAGCAACGATAAGGTCAAGGAAAAATAGAATAAGATTATTAGTATTATTATTACGAGTAACAGGAACAAAAAGGGGAAAAGAGATAGAGCACGGAGGTGTGAAAAACTTTTGCAAAAGGAAAATTAAAGCTCATCAGAATTCTGGATGGAGAAATCGAATTGGAGCTTAGTGGTTGGGGTTTTTGAGATGTGATGTGACATTATATTCTTTGTATTTTCAAATTTTTTATTTCTTTACAAAAATTTATGAATTCAGCACATGATAAATTTCAATTTGCCTTTAGGAATTCTTGAAATTCCACCTTATTTATATTTTGGTAGAATTTTAAAATATTTATGTCCTTAGGAGGATTTAAGAATTCCACTTTATCTAAGAATTTAAGAATTCTCCAAATAAAAATTTCTAAAATTTTAATAACTGAGCAGACCCTAAGAACAAACCCCTTCTTCTCTCACTCATGGACCGTTTTTAAAACCCTCGTCTGATCCACGATAAAAGAAAGACAGACAAATTAATAGGTACCTATTATAAATAAATAAATAAATGAATGAATGAATGATAAAGAAGAAAAGTCGAGCCGGCATTTTTTATTTACCGCCAACAAATGTTCCCCGTCAAAGCCGACTGTGGGGGCCTTTTCTTTTATTTTTTTATTTTCTCTTTGGCTCGCAAGTAATGCAAACCAAACCATTGGATCCAACAATCCCTTCTACACACTTGTTGTAAATGACAACAATCATAATAAGGACGTCGAGAGTAGGTTTGAATTCTTAGGAGAGAAATTCTGCATTTTTATTTTTCAAGATTTCTTTATTGAAGAATATTGATTTATTTTCTTTTGTATGAAAAAAAGAGAGAATTTTACTAGAAAAATTCCAAAATATAGCCATTCATCCCGATGGGTCCCGGCCAAATTATCAGCACTAATCCAGTCCGTCAGTATAGTTTTTTTTTAATTATTATGGGGGTAAGTGACGCTAGCGTTACTGTGTTCTGACGTCGCTGACGCTAGCGCCACTGAAGTGTCGAAGAAATGAAAAAAAGAGATGGAGGAGGAGGACGTCAAGTAGAAACTGGGCGGAAGTGAAACCCCAACCCCGGGACCGACCTGCAGTGACAGCAACCCCTGGACGTCAGTGGCCTGCATATACACATTGTTGCCCAATTCCACCTCCTCCTCTCTCTTTCTCGAACAAAAATCAATTGAAATGCAGACAAACAAAAAGGAGCGAAACTCAAAAGAAGATAATAAAACTTGCAAGAAATTCATCACATATCATCAAATTCGGACAATGAAAAGAAATTAATGAAGCCAAGATGAAGTAATTCAAAGACTTCTCAAACAAAACATGGACACGCAATAACAAAAATCATCAATCCCTAATTATAAAAGAAAAACAATAGAAAAAATTTGTGGTTAAGTGCAAAACCAACCATAAGCCATGAAATCCAAACTCATACACCAAAATAAAGCAAATTGAGATTGGAAATCCGATCTTTTACCAAACAGAACTTACCCAACAATCAAAAAGCAAGATGATGAAGAAAAATGATAAAACCCATGTAAGGGAAATGGCAAAACCAACCCTAATATGGTATGGAGCTCCATTTTGCAGCCTACAACCTCTTGGTTTGGATGAAGGCTCTTGCATAACAGAACCCCAACTACAGCCTAGGCCCAATTAGCAGGTTATCACCTAGCTTCAAGATGCCCCCTTTGCATGCAACACGGAGAAACAGCTCATCAAATTTTCTTGAATTGCTCCCAATCTCACCGAGTTTGGGAATTCGTCTACTCCCTGTCAGAATCTCTCCTTACATACGCGAGTGGTGACGATAGCGTCACTCAATACTTCTTTAAGTGACGCTATCGTCGGTATGAATAAAAAAAATAAAAATAGAAATGTGGTGGGAAGACCTCATTGGTGCTGCTATAAATGGCTAGGACCCATTGGGATAAATAACTATATTTGAGGATTTAACCGATAAAATCCGAAATTTTTTTTTTTTTAGCACTAGTAGGAAATGATAAAAGACTGAATGGGAAAGGAAACCAAAACAACTTTTCTTTCCTTGCACAAACATGCCTTCTAGCACGCATCTGGATTGTTAAGACTTTGACTTCTAAATCTCCCATTGAATGAGTGGAACTCCACAGTAGTGTGTGATTATTAAAAATTCAAACAATTTAAAATAATTCCCTCTCTCTCTCTCTCTCTCTCTCTCTCTCTCATTTTTAGAATTTACCCCAATAGGGGTTGATCTTACTTAGATTGATTGTTTGATTAAAAAATGTGATTAATGGATATACATGAGATTCTTTTAATCATATTTTTCATAAAATGCTCAATCTTATGGCAGACCAATTCTGATTTAGTTAAAATGACGAAAAGAATTTTATTTTCAGTGGTTTAGATTTTCAAAAAAGAAATTTACTTAAATCTTTGGTAACAGGCGAGGAATCCATAAATCTGATAATCCTTCACTACCACGAAAAAAAGAATTCCTCGCTGGGGATTTGTAAAGTTGATGATTTCACATTGATATTGGTGTGTATCGATGCATATAGGTGAGAAAAATAGGGCGGGGTTGCAAATCCACTTAAGTGAAGATTTCCAAATCTTACGGAGGGTGGTCGGATCTGAAAATCATAACAAATAAAGATTTCGATTCGTTCAAATCCTCGAAAATTTACAATCGCCAAACATGGATTTACCACGACATGAGAGAAATAAAAAATCTTTTTCCTAAAGATTTGGTTGCCAAACATGACCTTAACGATTAGTGAAAGAGACGGGAGATCCAATTCATATTTTTCGAGGGCTCTCACTTGTCACCAAACCGTTAATGTGATGGGCTGTCCATTTGCAACAGGTCAAACAATCATATGGCGATGATTGTTAGCTCCACATGCAGGCAGCAGGCCCGTAGCGGCCAATATTTACGACTACGAGGGCATTCATTCTCTATATTTTCTATATATATTCGCTATTATAATACTTATCACCAGCATGTCGAAATGAAGCCACGAAGACGACGACACCAATTGGTTATTTAGTTGGAGTTGATTATTTACTTTAGTCATATTTTGAGTAGTTGTTTTAAGATCAAGTTATATTGGTCATTGTATTTGACTTTTAAATTCTTTTTTTTTTTTTTTTACTACATTAAATTAGTGATGAAATTTAAGAACTTAAGAATGGTTGTGGTCCGATCGATCCTATCCATGTGATGTGTGTGTTTAATATTCCATTGCATTTGACCAATCTCACATGATTGAATATCAATAGACTCCCCACGACTCGTACTTCAGATTTCGGATCTGACGGCTGGATATTGATTAAGAAAAAAAAAAAAAAACCAAAACCAAAGTCAGTCTGAAATTCAGGTCGTGCCGGTATCTCTGTTGGTGTATTGATTAATAAAGTTATAAAGAGGCCCGCATGGTAAGAAGACAACGAAGAAACCACATGATCAAGGATCAGCACTGTGTCTGTAAAGTGTCAAGTTTGAAGTGAGAAAAGGCCGGACTCACGTCATACTTCCAGGCCGTCAAAATGGGATTGGGTACAAGACGGATAGATGGGTAGTGGAGTCTTGATCCGGACCTGTCTAAAACTCTAATGAGACTAATAGGAGTCTAGAGTCCTCTTGAAACGGGCTCAAATTCAAATATCCAATGTCTATAGTATGTAAAATGATCAGTTAGGACTTAGGAATTAGGATGCTGTGCACAGTTGGGCTCGCCAGTATCCACACCTGAGTCTATAAACAAATGAGGAGTCTAATGTCTGGGTCCGGCCTCAAAAGACCTAGAACTCGAGTCTGCCCATTTAGAAAGTGGGTCCAGCTCATTTAAAACCTGCTAATAAATATGGACCCAGGTTCAAGATTTAAGACCGAGAATGTATTTATATACAAAAAGTGAGAAATTCTTTATTGTATGGCATATGCATGGTTTAAAATAGCAGTCGCAGTCCCCATTGCGATAGACTCTGAAAACCATTATGACGTTGCATCGCATTGTGGTTCATGGTCATCGTGGTCTATTACGGTGCGAATTTGTATTTTACCCCACAAAAATAAGATAATATGCCCAAAAATCAAATATATATAAAATGCTAAAAAATAATATTTTTTTCTATTAGTAAAAACTTTAAAATAAAATATCGGTCCTCCTAAGTCATAACATCTTGTATCGTTGTCTTATATGAAACTTATAAAGTTTGTTATGCATTAACTAGATTTACACATACACACATAAATATATGTAAGTTGAAATATCACAAAATTTACAGAATACATCACAACCTTAATTTTGAACTAACCATAATTCGAGAGTCAATTTTAGGGTTGTAAATGGGTCGGTTCCAATCCGGGTCCATGGGCCCGAAATCGTTTGTGAGAAAAGAATTCAGACCCAATTTGGAACCAGTTTCTTGGTTCCGAAACTGGAACCATTAATGAGAAGATGGAACCAGAACCGGTTCCATATATGGGATAGGTCGAGGTCTAGATCCGGGTTAGGTAGAGAATGATTTAGAAGAAACTAGCTAAATGATTATTTTTAAAAACTAGCTTTTATGAGAATTTTTTCAAAAAAATGATGTAATATGTCGGGTCTCGGGTCCACGGGTCGGAACCAAGGTGGAACAAGACCCGGACCCATTTAGGTCACAGGTCCAAAAAATGGACCCGAACCCGTTTACTTATTGGGTTTAGGGTTTAGGGTTACTCATTTTCCATAAAAAAAAAATGATGACATTGATGATCGCTAGAGTCTGGTCGGCTACAGCAAGGGAATTCCCCAACGGCTACTATCTGCAAGGCCCACCAGTCGTTGCAACCTTCAGCACACCAGCCGCTCAATGCGACGAAGCAGCCGCTGGACCTCAATTGAAAGATGACCGCAGGATGCCATAAACACTGGCCGCCGCACTTCTTCTCTCCCGACTACCTGACGCCCACAATCTCCCATGAACTGGCCAGTTATCTCTTCTGATGGCTGCTGAACCTGCAAAAGGGGAATCAATAACGTTTTCCATTAAAGACAGTTTTGAAACCACCTCCTCTCCTCCATGATCTCCGGCAGTTATGGCTCCTCAAAGGCTATAAAAGAAAGACTTGGGTGGGCCAGAAAAGGAGGTCCGATCCAGCACAAAGAAGCCCAGAAACTCTGTCATTTTCAAAACTCTCTCCTTCTTCATCAGCAAGGTGAGAATCAGGCAATGGTGAACGCTTCTCCTTCGACTTGGGCGATAGTTTCTGAAAGCCAGCCTTTGTTCCTTTCACCATAGAGGAAGGACAGAGATTGTCTCTGCTATTTTGAAGCAGACTTACCTGAATAATCCTTTTTCTTAAACAATGGTGATGAACTACAAAGACCAACAGAATAAGCTAAATTGCAGACTTTTCAAATTCCGTCTTCAGCAAACTCTTGAAGACAGCAGACTTCTCTTCTCTCCCTTCAATTCAGATTTCCATTGTTTTGATCTCCTAAGCCTGTTGAGGGGGTTGTATAAAAAATTGTAAACAACTTGCACTCAGAAGATGAAGCAAAGAAGAACTTTCATTTTCCTTTTCCTCTTTTGGGCGAAACACCAAACCCAATTATTAACGGGTCGGAACCTTCGGATAATCGGAGAATCGGGGACCCATTTACATCCCTAGTGAACTTCAAGTTTCAAGTAACATTTACTACTACATCAAGATGAATTAATTAATTAAAACATTAGAGTATGAACATAGGGATATTGTGGTTGAGGAGGGAAGAAGCCTTCATATGATAATCCACCAAAATCTTACAAATCACTTGAGTTTTGGTTAAAAAAGGGGTTTCAAGAAATCTAGCACAATCTCAGGAAGCTCCGCAAATGAATTAGGAAAGAAAGAAGTGAAAGAAAGGAGAAAGAAATGTTTGTTTTTTAAATCATTGTCGGCCGTTATTTTGACTGTTATGTCCGTTATTACTGTTATGGACTATTATTTTCACCTTATTTTTAGACCGTTATTATTATGACCGTTATTTTAATATTCAGGTGAGAACTAGTTCTCACATATTATATGAGAACTTTTTTATAGGGCCCAATTGTGGGCCCCATTTGGGTATGGGACCAGGGGGGATGAAAAGATCTATGTGAGACCACCCTAAGTATCAAGTTTGACCCCAAACCCATGCCCCAAACCCCTTCATCCATGGCCCACAAGTTTAATGACTTCATATTCAAAAAAATATTCAACCCTCGATCCAACGGTTCAATCCATCCGGATGTGTGTCGATCATTGAGATATGTGACTATCAGGGGGTTCCCTATTAGTTACTAGGTTTGGATGAGTTGCTAGTTGGGCCCCGCAAAAAAGTTCTCATATAATACGTGAGAACTAGTTCTCACTTGAATATTTCCCTTTGAAAATAACGTAATAGCATAGGTCATTAACATTTCATTACGGGTGTTACTAAACGGCAACGACCGTTTTATTAAACCATGGGTATATGTATGTTTTATGTTACCTTTTAGGTATGTATATGCAATATGCATGATATATACATATAACATATAAATAGTACTAATGAGAGGTTTAATAGGATACTGACTTGGGCCCAGAATGGCCCATTAAGGATTTAGGAGCCTGAACATACACCCATGGCCCATCGAGCCAGATGCATGTCCAGACCCGCCTAAATGAACTCGATCTAGGCCAGAATCATGTCCATTCTAGTTTCAACAAGAAAGATGTTCCTCTTAAAGGAAAAAAAAAAAAAAAAACTTTAGCAACAAGACCATTGTAAAATGACTAGGAACATCACAGTTCACAACTAATAAAGCGTGCTATAAAATGTTTCAACATACAAACAGCTTTACAAATATGAGAGTTTCCATGATCATGGATTGCCATTTGGCAAAATCCTATTCATTTTTCAACAAATCATTCAAAAGGGTCTTTTACTAAAGTGGTAGAGAGTTAATGACCAAAGGTAGATATATATGTAAAGGGGACCAACAAAATTCCTAAGATGTTAATCTTTAGGGTGAAGAATGTGCACGTATTGTGATATTGATAGAAAAGAGATAGGTTTGGAGAGAAAAGTAGAGAGTTTTTCTGTTATCTCATTGTGTGTACAAATTCAAAGGAGAGATGCCTATTTATTGGCAAAATAACGTCATAAGAGAGGAAACACAATTCCAACCCTAACTCATCTTAAGTGGGCATCCACCCAAGATCCATATCTTATAACACTCCCCCTTGGATGACCACCATTCAAAGACAGTTGCCTCATTAAAAACTTTGCTAAGGAAAAACCTAATGGGGAAAAACCTAATGGGGAAAAACCAAAGCGAAGGGAAAAAGAGTACGACATTCTTTAAGATCATTAAGCTGGTGTTGGACGTGCATAATGCTGCCTCATTAAA
This sequence comes from Litsea cubeba, assembly GCA_012931725.1. NCBI lineage: Eukaryota > Viridiplantae > Streptophyta > Magnoliopsida > Laurales > Lauraceae > Litsea > Litsea cubeba. The sequence goes on along the minus strand of CM022946.1, from coordinate 10,375,871 downwards.
ACCTTAACTAGGAAAACCCAGTGGGATAAAACCTAGAAAAGGAAAAAGAGTATAGTGCACAAATGTCCTGATCAGGATGCTCCCTGATAAACCACACCCCCTGATGATAGCAACCATTACATAGTTTGATGATGAACTCTACGCATGTCAATCTCATAGATGAACTTCTAGAATACTGATTTTGGCAAATATTTGGTAAATAGATCAGCCAGGTTGTTACTCGAACAAACTTACTTGATTTCAATTTCATTGTTCTTCTGAAGTTAATGAGTGAAGAAAAACTTTGATGCTATATACTTAGTATTGTCTCCTTTAATGAAACATTCTCAAATCTGTTTTATGCATGCATACTTCATTATCTTCATAGATAATATTAGGAATACCTGCAATAGATGGTAATTGACAAGAACAACGAACATGCTGAATCAAAGATCTTAGCCATACACATTCCTTACTAGCTTCATAAAAGGACAAAATCTCAGTATGGTTGGAGGAAGTAGCTACAAAAGTCAATTTAGTAGAACGCCAAGAAATGACGATATTACCATTAAGAAACACATAACCTATCTGTGATAGACCCTTATGAGGATAAAAAAGATAAGGCGAACCTGCATATCCTACAAAACTGGAATCTCTACAATCATAAGAATAAAATATTACTAAATTAGTTGTTCCACGCAAATATCGTAGGATGTGTTTAATACAAATCTAGTGCCTTTGAGTTGGTGCGGAGCAATACCTTGCAAGTAGATTCACAGAAAATACAATGTCCGGTCTAGTGCATTGTGCTTAGTACATTAGACTCCAATAGCACTTAAGTATGGTACTTCAGGACCCAATACCTTTCCATTTTCCTCGATGAGACGGTATGGATCTTTCTTTATATCTAGAGACCGAACAACCATGGAGGTGCTTAATGGATCTGCCTTGTCCATACCAAATTGTTTTAAAATTTTCTCGGTAAATTAGATTGGTGGACCAACATCCTACTAGAATTTCTCCCGATTTGCAGGCCGAGACAGAATCTCGTTTTTCCAAGGTTTTTCATTTCAAATTCTTTCTTTAAATAATCAGCAGTTTCTTCGAGCTCTTCTAGAGTCCCTATCAAATTTATATCATCCACATAAGCTGCTAAAATTGTAAATCCCTTTAAGAATTTCTTTATAAACAGACACGGGCAAATATGATCGTTTGCATACCCCCTTTTAGGCAAGTATTCACCAAGACGATTGTACCACAGTCTTTCGGATTGCATCAGGCCGTACAATGATCGCCTTAATTGGATTGAGTACGTACTATTTGGCTTTACTTCAGACAAAGGAAATCCTTCTGAAATTTTCATTTGAATTTCTATGTATAAGTTCCCATATAAGTAAGCATTTATGACATCCATGAGTCTCATTTTCAGATTTTGAGAAACTGCTAAACTTATCAGATATCTGAATGTTGTTGTATCTATAACAAGTAAGTGTGTTTCCTCATAATCAATCCCATGTTTCTGCAGAAAACCTTGTGCCACTAATCGTGCCTTATATCATTTCAATTTGAATTTCTTAAAAACTTTCTAAATTGTTAAAAGTTTACAAAAATGAACAGATAATTTAAAAGGTTATGACAATCAACTGATATGCTGCATGTTAAAGACTTTTAGTAGCATTTATATTCTTGCAAACGAACATTCAAGCTTTGAAAATTTTCCTCTCTAAAGAGAAATGGCTTTATCGTGGATTGTAACCCATTACTAAAGTGTGGATCCTCGGCAGATAGAGGCGTACTAGTTTTTGATTCAATGCCTCTAATTAGATTGTTGTGCATATCCAATTAAGGTGATTTAATCCAAAGCCCTTACCCACAGTTGTGCTTTGATAGTGAGCCTGTTCTTTTTTGCTAAAAGTGGCTCTTCATGCCACGTCTTACAATGTGCAAGATGACTTTTGATGTCCTTTTGTTATATATATAACTAGCAACAAAGGCCCGTGCTTAGCCCGGGCTCAAAAATGAGAATATATTTAAAATTAAAGTAAGAGAAAAGATATTATTTTAAAAAAATAAGTAATTAGATTGAAAAGTGAGCTCCTCCTTATCTACATATATAACTTAGACTAAAATACTGTTCTCATGTGGCTTTGCAAAACTCAAAACATCAAATTCCCACTCTTAAGTCCAAACAAAATTTATTTGGAAATTTGCATGTTTCTGTATGTGCTATTCAATTTTTATTTTTATGTGTTGTCCAATGATTCATTAATATCACTAAACCCTTACCCTGTCTACTTTGGGTCCGCTGGCAATCTCGTAGCAGTGGGGCTCATAAGGTAGTTGATGGCTTGCCAATATAAGGTAGGTAAATAAATAAATAAATAAATAAATAAATAATAAATGAGGTGTACAAAATTAACAGTGACCCGACCCGACTTGGTTACCTGACCCGACCGTGGGTCAATGGGTTGGTCATGGTAGCATATTTCTGGTGCTCGACTCGACCTGTGACCGTTGGTACCGGTTAATGGGTTTCACGGGTCGGGTTACCGGGTGACCCGTGAACCCGGTAACATTTATTCTTTTTTTTTAATTCATTATAGAAAACTAAATGTTCTCCCCTGTTTGTGAAAGACTAGTTTGTTGAGATTCATGTCATGGGGGTGGAAATTTGTGGGGTCAATGTATGTTTTTATTAATGAGACGGACTATTGATATCTTATATTTTCATGATATTGTTCTATTTCATGTGTATTCATATTTATTTATTTTTTCAAATAAGACATCTAATCCATGTTTTGGTGAATTAGGAGATTTGGATGGTACCCAACTAAAAGTAAAAAGGTAGTGGTTGTTTGGATCGGTATCAGGCTTGGACTTGGGCTTTTAATCTACATGAAATTCAGTTCAGGTTTGGGTTTGGTCTTGACCCAGGTGGCTGATTCTATATATGATAGTGTATAATGCTTACCAATTAAACTCAGTATATTATGCCTACGTTGGTGTTTTTTTAAGGGGCATTCGGCGACGGGTCCCTGAACATGTCACTTTCTTGCCTTAGGTCCACAATATTTTTTCATAGTGGGATAGGTCCTTTTTTCAAATTTGAACACCTAAAATATCTAATTTACCCTTTCTTCACAATCATATCCCAAGATTCAAAATCATATCCCACGATTAGTGGGATATGCCATTAATAATGGTCAACTACTATTTAATTGGCCAAATAAATTTAAAAAGATCCAAATAAATTTCAAAATTCAAAAATAAATTTCAAAATACATAAATAAAATTAAAAAACACAAATAAATTAGAAAAATATAAATAAAATCGAAATAAAGCAAATAAATTTCATAAAATGAAATAATTTCAAAAAAATATCAAATAAATTTCATAAATAACGCAGAGAAATTTAAAAAGACACGAATAAATTTTAAAAAATATAAATAAATTTCAAAAGTTGAAAATCAATTTAAAAAGACGCAAATAAATTTTAAAAAATATAAATAAATTTCAAAAGATGAAAATAAATTTCAAAAGATCCAAATAAATTTCAAAAAATGTAAATAAATCTCAAAAGAAGCAAATAAATTTCAAAAGGCGTAAATAAAATTAAAAAATAAAAATAAACTTAAAAAACGCAAATACATTTGCCAAAACTAAGATAAACCAATTTTCTAAGTTTAAAAAAAATTGCCATAAACTCAAATAAATTTGCCAAAAAATCAGTTAGATTTGTCCAGAACTCAGATATATTTATTCCAGAAATCAGATAAATTAGCCAAACTCAGATAAATTTACGCAAAACTCAGATAAATTTGCGTAAAACTCAAATAAATTTGACAAAAAATGAAAAAAACTCAGATAAATTTGTTAAAACTCAGATAAACTTGATAAAAACTTAGATAAATTTCACAAAAGCTCATATATATTTGTCAAGAACAATATAACGGCCCTACCGCCTTTCTTCTCTGGCAAAAAACTCAGATAAATTTGTTCAGAACTCAGATAAATTTATTTCAGAACTCAGATAAATTTGAGCAAAAACTCAAATAAATTTGACAAAAAATGAAAAACTTAGATAAATTTGAGAAAAACTTAGATAAATTTCACAAAAACTCAGATAAATTTCATAAAAACTCATATAGATCTGTAAAAAATGATACAACAGCCCTGCTGCCTTCCTCACGTGACGCTGACGTCAGCGGCTGCTGGAGTGGGCTTCTCCCTTCACGGGTCAGGCGGAACTGACCAAATCCGACCTGATCTAGTCTGGTTTTTAGGCTGGGCTTCACGGGTCAGGCGGAACTGACCCAAACCGAAATTGGAACCAAACCCAAATACTGTCTTCTCCTTCAATCGTTCTGTTCTGCAACAGAACCAAGACAGACGCTGCGGGAGTCTTCTACCTCCCCGGCGTTGGCACGGCAGGAGCGGGACGGCAGCGGAAGACTCCGGCGACATGCAGTCAACGGCGGCCAGTAGCAGCAACGGGGATGCCGGCACAGTGAGGATGACAGCAACGAGGCGGACTCTGGACTGATTCCGGCTGCGCAGGCTCTAATCTCTTGGGAAGATATGCGCAGGTGACAGCAGCGACGCGAAAAGGGTCTTCTCTGTCTTCTCTGGTTCTAGCGATGAGAAGCGACGAGCCCTTCTCTAATTTGTCGTGGTGACCGCTCTTCCGGTTCCGGCGATGGGCGAATCCGGATCCTGCTCGCTGCTTCTCTCTGGCTGGCAGAAACGGGATCCTCTGTTATGGGCGATCAGTCTGGATTAGACTTTTTGCATAGACGAGAAGATCGGATCTGTGACGAAGACGATCTCTGGTTCAGACTTCTCTGATTATCTGCAACTCGTTCTGGAACAACAACAATACTGTTATTTGTCGGCAATGGCTCAAAAATTTGAGGATTTTAGAGAATCTTTACTTAAAATGAGGAGGGGAACGGAAGATTTCAAATTTTGAAAATTTAAAAATTTATGCCTAATTAGTTGAAAGGGCAATTCAGTCATGGAAATTGTACCTAGGGACCTCTCGCTGCAAATAGTCTAGCTGCGTGGACCATAGGCCTTAAAAAGTTTTTTCTTGGACTGGAGGCTGGAAACATTGACTTATAGGGACCTTTCGCTAATTTTTCCTTTTTTTTAAATAGGTGAAGATTCCCTCCATATATTTGAACCATTTTCATTTTTCCTATCCAATCTCATCACTAAAATCACCTCAAATAAGGCCCATTTTCTTCTCTTTTTTCAGGATCAGTTAGAATTGATCACGGATTATGATAGAGGTAAGCCTGAAATGGTGAAAGGAATTGCAGAAACCTAAGCGGCAAGTAGGACCTTATAATTTAATTGGTCTTTGTCATGGTTGTTGGCCCAAACTGGTTCAGAAGTTCCATGATTGTAGTAGATAAGGAGTCATTCTGCTACCATCCTTTGCAGTGGATGGAGAGATTTTAGGGATGAGATGATAAAGAACACTGGAGGGGATGGAGAGATTTTAGGGAAGATTGGAGGGAATGGAGAGATTTTAGGAGATTTGAGGAGATATAACTTTTTAAGGGTCTCTTTTTTTTTTCCTTTTGTATTTAGAGAAATTTCAAGGGTTGTGGAGCTCCCCTTTGATTTTCTTTATTGTTTTTCTTTCGTATTTCTCTGAAAGAAGAGACTTTTTAGGAATGAGGTGGCACCCCCACAGCCCACCTCCCCCTTTGCTTTAATATATATAATAATGAGGGGAGATTGTGTAATTTGTGGTGCCTCATGAGGCTTCTTAGTGATACTACTAGAAATTTTCCTTTTGACGGAGGCAAAAAGCGGTAGCTAAAGCCCTTCTTCTTTCTTCTTCAACCACACCCAGTCTTTAATGACAAGAAAAAAAAATGAAGACATTGGCATCAGATCAGGTTTGATCGTTCCCTATAGATCTGACGGTGTTCAAGCCTTGCAACGCATCTTTCTTCTTCAACCACACTCAATCTTTAATGAAAAGAAAAAAAAATGGAGAACTTGGTACCAGAGCAGGTTTGATCGTTCCATGTGTTTATGCAAGTCTCCTCCATTTCTAATATCACATCTCTTTGAGCTAGAACCCACCCATCCTGCAAAATCATGAAGAAGAGATAGCCAAGGCACAAGTGGAGTAATAGCTAGTAGCTAGAGGAAAAGGCAGAACATCTTTTCAACCTTTTTCTTTGCACTCTGTTTCAAGTCAACATCACATCATCTTGTTAGTGTATTGTAGCACTAGAAGCTTCGGTGATCCTTCGAAAGTTGTAATTGTCGTATTGGCTGGCGTTATATGAATAAGGCGACAATGAAGGAAAGGGCAAATTGGACATTTCAGATATGAAAAAGTGTGAGAGAGACCTTTGGCTGCATGACTTTATTTTGTGGACTGTTTGTAATAAAGTAATGCTTTCAGGGACCTCTAGCCAAAGTCCCCCCCTTTTTTTTGTACATGGCTCCTATTTTTTTCTCTCAATAAATGACCGAGATCCTATTTTTTCTCCTCAACAAATGCCCGAGATTTTTGGAATGTTAAACATCACTTTCGGAATTTCTTGGCTTAAACGGCTAATTTCATGTTTTCTGGTTCTAAAAGAGGGTTACTTTTCCTCTATGCGGCTCCTATATTTTCTCTCTTAATAAATGAGAGATATCCTATTTTTTCTCTCTCAACAAGTGCCCAAGATGCTTGTAATGTGAAACGTCACTTTGGGAATTTCATGGCTTGAATGGCTAATTTCATGTTTTCGGGGCTCATACACTTTTGCATTGTATTAAGTGTTAGCTGATGTGGCATTAGTCAATTGGATTAGTAAAAGAGGGCAAAAGCGCCCCTTTTCACATGGGGCGATTTGGAAAATTCCCATATATATATATATATATATATGGGAAATTCTCAAAAACTCCCCTATCTCAAAAGGGGAGTTTTTGCCCTTATCTATTAGCCAATGATTTAAAATAATCTATAAAAGATCCACAATTTTAGGAGAATATTTAGTAGAGAGAATGGATAAATGTAACATTCATGACACGTGCCACACTTTCATTGGCTAAAAGATGGGTATTTCTTTTTGTGAAAAACGCCCTGAGAGTTTTGTAGCGTAACTATATATAAATATATATGTGTGTGTCTCATATCTCTCCTATACATTTTTAGGGCGTAGAGCCCACCTTGAGTCAATCCGATAATTTCACACATACTACCCCCGATGAATTGGTATAAAGCACAAATCTAACACGCATCCAACTTTTACTCATTGGATTGAAATAATATGAAAGTGATGCCTTTAAAACCATGCATTAAGCTTTGGGGCCATGAATAAGGGGTTAGAATAATCTAATGGAGTTAAGATTTCAAACACAAACCTACCACGTATTATGGGCAAGTGCATGATGCCATGAGTAATAAATACTTGGCGACACAATTTTCCAACAATTATAAAATGGGCCGACAATTCTAAATACAAGGCAGAAAGCATTAATGGGCTCCTTGTTTACTAGAATTAAACATTAGTGGCCCATTTCATTTGTATTTTTACACAATGTAAGCTTAGGCTGCATCATGGGCCAACAATTCTAATTACAAGGCAGAAAGCATTAATGGCCTCCTTGTTTACTATAATTGGAATATTTGTGGCTCATTTCATTTTTATTTTTATATACTTCAAGTAGGGTTGCAAACGGATATCCGATTTTTCGAAAGTTCTGACCTGAAAAAAATCGGGTCTGGAACCTATTTTAGGTTCCGATTCATAAATGGGTTCGAGTCCGGAACCTAATTTAGGTTCCGATTGATAAACGGGTCTGAGTCTGTGTCCATATAGGTTCCGACCAATGGACTTGGGACCCGGCTTATGAGTCTTTGATATTGCAATTTGTACTTAAAAACCAACTCTTTTTGGGCATTCCTATGTATGATACTGGATGTTGTAGACTTAATGCACTATTAATGATATGCTTATTTTAAGGAAAAATGAAGAATAAAGAGAAAATAGAATCGATTTTAAAATTAGATTTGAGTCCTCTAGGTGGACCCGATTCCGGAACCGAATCTGGGTTTTCTTATCAAAACTGGGTTCGGAACCAACAAAACAGGTTCTGATTCAAAACCAGATCCAGAACTGGAACCATTATTTAAAAATGGGTCCACGTCAGGGCCCACTACGGTTCCGATCCGGAACCGTCCCATTTGCAACCCTAAATGTAAGCTTAGGCTGCATCAATTAATTGGAGTCATGAAAAGGGGTGTTTTTACAACTGGGCATTTTAGAGAACTCCCTATAAACTTTCTAACGCTCCTCACACATTTGTTTATATTATATATGGGGAGCCCTAGAAAACTCATGGGGAGTTTCTTTTTTCAAAAAATGCCCCTCCCAATTGGGCTCACTATGGTGTATGACAACCATAGAATGTTATCAAATGGAATAATCTATATGAGATCAACCTATGTGAAAAAGTTTTGCCTCAATCAGATTATCTAAGCCCCTTGATCCATGGCCCCAAAGTTTAATGGTTTTAGATGCATTACTTTCTTGTGATTTCAACCCAACGGTGAGTAAAAGTTGGTGGATATCAAATTTGAGCTTTATACTAATTCACAATGGGTAGTATGTGTGAAATGATTGGACTGGCTTAAGGTGGGCTCAGCGGTCTAAAAATATAAAAAAGGGAGATTTTTCTATAGAATTCCTATATGTATCCACTTGTAATCTCTCAGCACTCATAGGAAATTAGAAAAATTAGGGGCATGATCGACAAATAAGGAGAAGTGATGTGCAGAGAGCAAAGGCAAGGACCATCACAGGAGTCGTTGTCCCAATTTCGTGTATGATGAGTGGTTAGTCTAGTAGGTATGGTGATGACAACACAAGTAATATGTTATTGCTGCCATGACCTAAACTCAACTTATGAAATTCTTTTTAGTTGATTAGGTCAGTCCATTTATATGGAACAACCCTAGTGCTTACTGTAACTAAAACTTCTGTAAATGCAATTCTATAGGTTAGATGTCCTCTTCCTACCCAATTTGACTTCAAAGACCCGGCCTCTAAAAATATCTAAAAATCCAATAAAACCGTATAAACAAAAGGCCTCTACCTGTTACAAAAGAGAGAGACCAAGAGAAAGTAAATTAAAGGGAGAAGAGAGAGTCTTTCTATTAACTCATTAACTGTATGTCAAATGCATAGAGAGAGAGAGCCTATTTATAGGCAAAGAACCTCATAAGAGAGGAGCTCTAATTCTAACCCTAACTCATCTTAAGTGGGCATCCACCCAAGATCCATATCTCATAACACTCCCCCTTGGATGACCACCATTCAATGATAGTTGCCTCATTAAAAACCTTGCTAAGGAAAACCCAATGGGAAAAACCAAAGCGAAGGGAAAAAGAGTACAACATTCTTCAAGATCATTGAACTGGTGGTGGACGTGCATAATGCTGCCTCGTTAAAACCTTAACTAGAAAAACCCAGTGGGATAAAACTTAGAAAAGGAAAAAGAGTACAGCGCATAAATGTCCTGGGTAGCATACTTCAGGATGCTCCTTGATAAACTAGTCCCCTTGATGATAGCAACCATGTACATAGTTTGATGATGAACTCTACGGATGCCAATCTCATATACAAACTTCTGGAATACTGATTTTGGAAAAGATTTGGTAAACAGACAAACTTGCTGGACTTCAATTTCATTGTTCTTCTGAAATTCATGAGTGAAGACGAAATTTGGTGCTATATGCTTAGTCTTGTCTCCTTTAATGAAACATTCTCAAATCTGTTTTATGTATGCTTCATTATCTTCGGGGTACCTGCAATAGATGGTAATTGACAAGAACTACGAACATGCTGAATCAAAGATGTTAGTCATACATATTCCCTACTGGCTTCATAAAGAGCCAAAATCTCAGCATGGTTAGAGGAGGTAGCTACCAAAGTCTGTTTAGTAGAATGCCAAAAAAATGGCGGTATTATCATTAAGAAAACACATAACCTGTCTGTGATCGACCTTTGTAAGGATCAGAGAGATAACCTGAATCTGCATATTCTACAAAACTGATATTTCTACGATCATAAGAATAAAATATTCATAAATCAGTTGTTCCATGCAAATATCATAGGATGTGTTTAATACTAATTTAATGCCTTAATCGGATGGAGTACGTACTCCTTGGCTTTGCTTCAGGCAAAGGAAATCCTTCAGGGATTTATAGAATGTGGTTCTGTGTCCCAATCACCATCATCATTTATATTCCATCTCTTTCTTGAATAATTTGTAAAGTATAGAGATCTCTTCATTAACCGGTATCGGTGCCTCTTCAAGCGCTTCCAATAGTCTCACCAAGGACTTTCATTATGCTAGAGAAACGGGTTTTACCATAACTTCTTCAGGAGCGTTATGTACCTCTTCGGGAGTGTTACTTGCCTCTTCGGGAGGATCCTCTTCAGGAGTGTTACTTGCCTCTTCGGGAGGAACCTCTTCAGGAGTATTAAGTGTCTCTTTTGGAGGAACCTCTTCAGGAGCGTTTCTTGTCTCTTTGGGATGAACCTCTTCAGGAGCGTTGCGAGTCTCTTCGGGAGTATTGCGTGTCTCTTCGGGAGAAAACCTCTTTAAGAGGTTACGTGCCTCTTCAGGAGGAACCTCTTCAGGAGGGTTATGTGTCTCTTCGGGAGGACATGATGATGATTGTTCATTTCTCCTTTTTTGCGGCGCTTAGTCCTTCAAACCTATAAGACTGCCACATTTCTTGCGTACTTCATGTTCACATTGTGAAGTACATGGGTCTAGATGAGACAGACTGAAAGTATTCAATGTTAGTTTTCGCCATTCTTCAGGAACAGGTTGTTCTACAGGAACAATATGTTCTTCAGGAACTATCTTATCTCCTCCTAATGGCGGGAATATTGTCTCATCATATGGGCTCTTCCGAATCCTTCAATGATTTGCACAGGTCCTGCTATGGTGGATACCTTTCGTGGAATGAACAACAATTATGAGAAAAATTTCTAATTTTTCAGAATGGTGTGTTATGGCACTATCTACCAAATATTAATTGTCCTCAGTTCTATGATTCATACCTTAAATAAGTCAATATAACAATACAATCACATAATAAAACTGAAATAATTAAACCATTCACCATAAATTAATGAAAAATAAATATCTCCAGCATAAAGGAAAAGTCTAAGAAACATGCATCTCAAATGAATTAAAAGAAAATTAAGTTTGTAAAAGTTCAAAGAATTATTGGTCTTCTAGACCATGCCAGGGGGTGCTCTCAAGTGAGTGTTAAAAGCCTCATTATTCAGAGGTTGACTGTCCTCATCCTCAAAGAAGTCTCGAGTCTCCAAGTTTGTAATGTCAATTGGAGGTATTTGGTGTCATTGCATTCCAATTCCAACCTTCCAAATCATTTGTCTCTGTTAAATGAACAGAGGCTTTGTATGCTTTGTATTGTTCTGCCACTTCCTTTAGTGCACGGCAAGTGCGTGACCAATGCCCACTTATTCCATATTTGTGGCACGTGTCATCAGGACGGTTGGTAGGATTAGCCGGTGGATTCTGGTTGGTCTTATGCTAAGGGGCATACCACTTCTGGTGATTTTTGAATTTTGGAGGGGGACCTTTAAAACCACCTCGTCTGGAGGAGTTGTCTTCCATTGCCCCTTACTCTGCCTCTGTTTGAGCTAAAACTGGCATTCGCTTCGGAACTGCCAAAGATCCAGTTGGTCTGGAGTTATGAATTTTCATCAATACTATGCAATTCTGTTCAGAGACTAGGAGACATGAGATAAGTTCTGAATATTTAGAGAAACGTCGTTCTCGATATTGCTGCTGCAGGAGCACATTCTGTCACACCCTGAAACCGGGCCCTGCAGTGATCCGACCTCGGGATGTGAAATTTTGGATTAATTTGAAACTTTTGTTATATTTTCCAAGATCCGCGTGAATGAGGATAATAAAATTCCATCACGATCAGAATATATTTTCACGGAAGCTAATCATGGTGTTGCGACCCGGAGTCCGTGGCCATCGGATTCCATGTCGCACTCAACCAATATCATAAAGCCATCACATAAGCAGACTGGTACATATCATAAATTATAGAATACTGAGCTAGCAGTAACAGGATATTTTATTTCCCACATATGTTAAAGTTACAAAACACAAGTGTCTTAATTACAACTCCCATGAAAAAGGCTAACAAAGCCATACAAAAATATCCAACTAAAAAGAAATACTACCCCCAATATTTAGATACGAACTCCGGTGCCAACTTGACATCTAGATGATATCAATGGGCAGCCTCTCGCGTCAGATCGGCGGTTCCACCGCCTCCTCCGATCAAACACCTAAAAAGCAATGGAAGAGAAATCTGGCACCAAACAAACAGGGTCAGACACGACGGTCTGGCAAGCAAATAAACAAGTAATATGGAAATGGGCATTTATAAAATCCGATGGAATCATTGTAATTTCATTTAAAGAGTCTAAACAATAATAGTAATAAACCATGATAAAACGATTGCAAGACTAAACATAATTATCAAAGCAAATAAATGAACCGTATCTGAAACATAAATATCTTAAAAAGATAACAGATTACGTAAAATGTTTATTAATTGGGAATACATTTAAAATCCTGAATAATAGAGACAATACGATAAAAGATCGATTTCTTAAACATTAATAAATTCAAAGATTATAATGAGCATAAACAAATAAGAATCATAAAACAAAATAACAACGGATAAAACATTGGCAAACCACACATAACTATATTCTCCTATTACCGAAGTAACAAGAGCAGACATAACCGTAGCCACTACACGTGGGACCGGAAACAAAATCAGAACCGTAGCCATACAAATGGAACCGGCAGAGCAAAATCAGAACCGTAGCCACTACGCGTGGGACCGACAGATCAGAACCGTTGCCATGGTCGGTACAGACAGAATCCAAACTGCAGTTGGCAGACAAATTAAAGATCCCAAGCCGGGTGATTAGCTCGACAAGGTGACCTAAGCCTAGTGGTGCCTTTAGTTTTCAAAACCCAAACCGATATAACCCAAACCATAATAATCCCTTTGGCTCATGAGCTCACACTACAAAGCTCTGGCCCCGTCTTGCCTCGAGGTTTTATTCTCGAAATAATAGTCTCTTTGGCTCATGGGCTCGCACCACAAAGCTCTGGCCCCATCTTGCCTCGAAGTTTTATTTTCAAAATATTAGTCTTTTTCAAAATAATAGTCTTATCTATGTATTTCCAATTTGGCGAACCACTCAAATCTCCTTCCAAATCGATTCGTAGAAAACATACTAATCTCCATTGTAAACCACTCAAATACACATCAAAGTAATACAAATCCGTTCATAAGATATATTTCCAAAATCGATAAGAAAACTACTCCGAACAAATACATATTAACGAATCCGAGCAAAATAGATGAGTAGTCTTATTAACGTCCACTAATGTGGTACTAATGTGGTCAACCACCTCAAAGCCTTCAAATAGGTTTATAAAAGAATCCAAACAAAACCTTATTTACATGAATGAATGTATGATGATTCGACCGTCTAATGCGGGTCATCTTGATGCACATTTAACCCCCTTTATTGTCATAATAGAAAGAAATTTGGTGCCACAGAAGATCCTTGACAATCACAAGGGATGAAGTGTACATTGAGACTTGGAAGGTTCCCAAATGGTTTTGATCATGATTCAAACCACTTTACATAATATTTCAAGGATTGTAAATGGGCTGAATGGACTTCACATATAGAAAAGAATTGGGCTGAATTGGACTTGAATGCGGGCTTAAAGTGGACCTGAAAATATATTCAAGGAATCCCCATTAAAACTGATTTCAACCTTTTTAAAAATCAGGCCCACAGCTGGCCTTAACCCAAGCCCAAAACAGTCCACCCATTTAGCCCAAAACAGCCCTTAAATGGCTCAAGAAACAGGTCTCAAAACAGACCAATATCAGGTCCTGAAATGGCCCGATATCAGGTCTTCAAATGCCCCATATCAGGTCTTAAAACAGGCCCAAATAAGTCTCAAAAACAGGCCCAACGAAGCATTGAAATGGGCCCAGAAATCAGCCCCTGAACCCAGGCCAGAACCAGGCCCGGACTGGGCTCACTCTCCTCTTTCATTCTTTTTCTTTCATACAAATTTCCAAGATCATTTGGACCCTTCCTTGACCTCCCAAACTCATCAAATCACCATTCATAATCAATCAAATTAATCTTACAAACACTTTGGGCTTCTCCTTGCCACACCAAATCCATTAAAACAACCATACATTAAATCATTCCATTCTTTCCAAGATTCAAACATGAACAAGGCACTTTTATCCATCAAAACATTAAAATCTGAAATGTGCATAACAAATACAAAGATGATTCATTACTAAATAAAAATCTCAGATTATTGGAATCATAAACTAGAGAACCATAAACATAAATCTTTGCTCAAACCATTTCAAGAACAAATCAATAAACCAAGGTAGAAAATTCATAATTTTTAAGAGAAGAACAAATTCTCATAATAAACAACATACACCACAATATCTGAATATTTACTCGCCTCAAGTCAAGATGGGGAAAAAATCACTCCAAGAGCACCTCTCTAATAGCAAAGCCCCAAATCTACAAAAGCCCCAAAAATATCCAAGAGAAAACCCTTGAAAAATCAATCTTTTGCAAATCTCAAAGGAAAGCTCTTGTATGAGTGATGAAAACACTCTAAATGAAGAGGAAAACAAAGATCTCAAGTTTGGAAAGCCATTGCTAACCTCTTGTAGCTCAAACAAGGAGGAGGAGCTTGGAAAAGTGGTCTCTCCTAGCTCAAATCTCTTGAAAAATACACCTTTGAGAAGTTTGGAAGGTGGGGAAGAAGACTTGGAGATCAAATCTCCATTTACCATCCAAGAAGAAAACACACATGAGGAGAGAGAGAGTGGCTGGAAATGAAGAAAAAATGATTCCAGCCCTTGCTGGAATCGTTGCAGGAAAATAAATGGGGAAGAGAACCCATTTGCCCTTTAAAGAGTTGAGTGGGATGGGTCCCATGGGCCCCAAATCTTACAAAGGCTGAAACTAATATTTGTAGGTCCCGAATGAAAACGACGAAGAAGACAAAAATGTTCGTCGAAAAATCTATTTTCTAAAAAGTATATTTTCCCCAATTTCTAAAATTTTCAAAATTTATGGACAGATTTAGTGAAAATGTCATTTTTGCTCATTTTTCTCGAAAAACGTGATTCTTGAGCATTAAATCAAAATGGTCAAAACATGAAAGTTGTTCAACTTAATGAGATGAGTCAAAATACACCAAATTTGGAATTTTTAGAAATCAAGAGTGATTTCTCATAAAAATATATTTTACAAAGGCCGGGTCAAACTAAAGTCAACGGTCTTCAAAATCTCCAAGGCTATGAAAAATCTAGTCAAACTCAAAGACAAAATCAAACCAACTCTAATCTTGCTTAAAAAGCTAAACCACGATTAAATTAATACTAAATAAAAGAACTGGTGGTCGGGGTCTTACACATTCGAGGCATGAAAAGTTGATAACGTTTTCTCCAACATTTGCTCTTCCGAAATCTTTTCACCACATAATCTTAATCGGGAAACAATATTAAAGAGAGCAGAGTTGTATTCAGATACGGTTTTATAATCCTGCAACCTCAGATTTAATCAGTCATTCTGGGCAGCTGGTAGTATGACCATCTTCTGGTGATCATACCTATCCTTCAGGGATTTCCATAGGCCTGCTGGGTCTTCCTCAATAAGGTATTCATGTTTGAGGTCTTCATATATATGATGGCGCAGGAAGATGAGGGCTAACACCTTTTCCTCTGGGGACATCTTGTTACCTTCCTTTATGGTCTCTCCTAGTTTCTTGGATTGCAAGTGGATTTTAGCATCCAATTGCCAAGATAAGTAATTGCCCCCATTTATGTTAAGTGCTTTAAAGTCAATTTTAACCAAATTTGACATCTTGCAAGAACTGTAATATGAAATATATATGAAGTTATCAGAGTGCGGATAATCAACAAAAATAATGAAATATTAACATCAAAAGTAATTAAGGAAGGAATTTAAACATGGAAAAATAAATAAAAATTGACCATTGAAAAGTTAGAACATCAGGTTCTCAACTTTGAGAATCAGAACTGCTGGTTCTGTCAAGACTTCAGGCTTGATTTAAAACTTCCGGTTCATAATACATGAAATTAGAATTGCAGGTTCTGTCAAATCTTCAGGTTTGAAGTAGAACTTCTGGTTCTATTAAATTGATCAGAACTTCTGGTTCTGTCAAAACTTCAGGTTTAATTTCATGGCTTTATAATTTATTTGGAATTTTGAATCAAAAACTTCAGGTTTTGATTTATTGATATGAATCTATAGGTTCATATCAGTATTCTAACTTCTAGGACTATTGGTCCATAGATAGGTGAACTTCAGGTTCACTTTTAGAACTTCTTGTTCTATTTTGTGATTCATTAATAAATTAAAAGAAAAAAAATCGTGCAATACGATGACTAGTAACCAGACACTATAATGACAGTAAATAAATATCATAAATTAATTTTATGCATTCTAATAGATTTGGATTTGAACTATGATTTAGATATCACTTACTGTGATGGTTCATCGCACGGAGGTCATATGAAAAAGTGATAGATGTGCCTGATAACAATAGGGACTCCTCTTGCACGCGTCCAGTGAGCAAAATCGAGAGGAAAACAAGATTAGAATTTGGCGTGTGACCCGGGGAAACAGAAAAGAAAACAAGAGTACTCCTCTGGCACGTAAAACAATGACAAAAAAAATTCAAACCGATGACAAAAGCAAACAAAAGACTTTAGTTTTTTTCCTTTTTAAGCACGCAGACCAAGTCAAGACTTTGGTTTATATATATATATTTTCATTGAAGCACGCAGACCGAGGCAGAAGAACCGAAGATCCTTTGGTTTTCTTTTCTCCACGCACGCAGGAAGGTTTTGGAAGGGTTTCTGCTTCGTGCTAATAACGTGTTACAAAAGAGAGAGACCAAGAGAAAGAAGATTAGAGGGAGAAGAGAGATTCTTTCTGTTAACTCATTAAGTGTATGTCAAATACATAGAGAGAGAGCCTATTTATAGACAAAGTAACCTCATAAGAGAGGAACCCTAATTCTAACCCTAACTCATCTTAAGTGGGCATCCACCCAATATCCATATCTCATAACACTACCTAGATTGTAATGTTTTGAATTCATGATATCTACTTATAATCAAAGGGCAAAGAAAGGAAGATGTCCTTGTGGGGGGCACTTCTGTTGGATATCGCGATCACTGAGAGGGGGGGGGGGGGGGGGGGGTGAATAAGTGATTTCTAAAAACAGGTCCAATTCAACAACAAAACAAGTCAAACCACACAATGACACCAGATTTAACGTGGTTCACCAAAAGGCTACGTCCACAGATCAAAACCGTCCGAACACCGATCCGGTACAGGTCTGAATATATTTAGTCGCACCAACGACAAAGAGCACCAACCCTTAGTTTCAGATAGCACCAACTATCTAGGAAGCACCGACTCCCTTTACAATTTATCTGCACCCACAGATAGGATCACCAAACCCCAAACACCAAGCACCAACTTGATGTAAAAACAGAATATAAGATAAACTCTGTC
The DNA here is from genome assembly GCA_012931725.1 of Litsea cubeba. NCBI lineage: Eukaryota > Viridiplantae > Streptophyta > Magnoliopsida > Laurales > Lauraceae > Litsea > Litsea cubeba. The sequence goes on along the minus strand of CM022946.1, from coordinate 10,358,190 downwards.
TACAGCCCTTCCCCTCTACAATTCTCTCTCTCTCAATCCCTTACAAATTGAAATTAAAGCATAAACTGAGAGACACTTATCTTATGGACGAAACATCATCTTCAAGAACATATCCTCGTCCACAATTGCTGTAGAAAGATGCAGCACAACAGCACACAGCACCAGCACTCTTCTTCTCTCCAAAACTCTCTCTCTTTTTTTCTTCTCTTCTTTCTCTCTTCTGGTGTATGTTTAGAACGACCCATACATGCCTTTATATAGGTTATAGTAACCCTTAATTGTGTTCAAAATAGGCTACAATTGGTTTAGAAAGAGTCCCAAACAAATTAGATAAGAATGCTGAATTTTCGTGCACAACTTCTAATTCTGCGCAACTCTGGTTCCCGTGCTCAGTCGACATCCTTGCTTGCTCGGTCGACCGAAGACACTGTCTGGAAACAGACAGCTATCGCGCTCGGTCGACATCCTGGGGTCCCGGTCGACCGAAGACACACTGTGTCACGAAAATAACTGGGAGCTACCTGAATCTGTTTCTGCAGGTTTCTTCTTTCTCGGTCGACCGCATGGGCTGCCCGGTCGACCGCATGCTCTGCTTCAGGAATTCTGAATTCCTGACTGTTTCAATTCTGATTTCTTCTTTTAAGCTCTATCAACACCAGCCTTTTAACATCACGTTTGTGACAATGTGTTGACAAGAATTCCAACTCAAAACAGTACTTGAGATGCTAATTCCTTCAATTCTTCAAAGACTACTCAAGTCATCTCAAATTCCAACAATCTCCCCCTTTGGAATTGTTGGCAACACTATTGGAACTTCAACACTTTCAACTCCAGCTTGCAGCTCTTCCAAGTTCTTTTCAACACTCACTTGGAACCAATTCTGAAATTCTGAAATAACAACCATGCACTGTCAACAATCTCCACAATCTCCCCCTAGCTTTCATAGCATAACATCTCTCCTTGCTATCATAGCATAACATCTCTCCCCCTTTGACAACAAGTCCAAAGGGACCAAACCGAGGAGCGAATAGGATATTCAATGAATGCATTGCTCCCCCTTTCAAGCACAACTCCTACGGTTTAGGAGAGTGAGTAACTCCTAACTTTTTCTGGAGATACTCGAAGACTTCCTTTGGCAGAGGTTTCGTGAAAATATCAGCCACTTGCTCAGTTGTTGGAACATATTCCAACTTGACATCTCCATCAGCAACTTTATCTTTAAGAAAATGATAACGAATTGCTACATGCTTTGTTCGAGAGTGCTGAACATGATTCTTAGATATATGAATTGCGCTCGTGTTGTCACATAGGATTGGCGTAGGATCCGTTGTAGGAACTCCTAGATCAGAGAGCATTTGCCGCATCCATAACACTTGCGTACAACAAGTCGCCGCTGCAATATATTCCGCTTCCGCTGTCGAAAGGGATACTGAGTCTTGCTTCTTACTATGCCAAGCAACTAATCTTTCTCCAAGATAAAATGCGCCGCCGCTAGTACTCTTGCGATCATCTACGCATCCAGCCCAATCGGCATCAGAATATGCAACAAGAGTGAAGGATTTGCCTTTAGGATACCAGATACCAAGCTCCATAGTACCTTTCAGATATCGAAAGATTCTTTTCACTGCTGTAAGGTGCGTTTCAGTTGGTGCTGCTTGAAAACGTGCAACCATACATACTGCTTGTAGAAGATCTGGTCTTGTAGCAGTCAAGTAGAGCAAGCTTCCTATCATAGAGCGATAGGTGGTATGATCAACGGACGAGGCCTTATCATCTTTGCTAAGCTTCGTGTTCGTTGACATTGGTGTGCTCACTGGCTTGCTGTCTTCCATATTGAACCGTTTCAGCATTTCCTTAATGTATTTCATTTGTGATTTGAAGATGCCATGCTTCAGCTGCTGAACTTGTAAACCAAGAAAGAACTTTAGTTCTCCAAGCATCGACATCTCAAATTCTTTCTTCATCTCTTCAGCAAAATTCCTGCACATCTCCTCATCATTGCCACCAAAGATTATGTCATCAACATAAACAATGACAACCAGCTGTTTGCTTAGCTCAGTTTTGACATACAGATTGCTATCAACCATTCCTTTTCCAAAACCGATCTTGCGGAGATAGAGATCCAGCCTTGCATACCATGCCCTTGGCGCTTGTTTCAGTCCATAAAGAGCCTTTTTCAACTTGCACACTAGATCTGAATTTTTGCTGATGAGAAAACCATCAGGTTGCTCAATGTAGACCTCCTCTTCAAGTAAACCATTCAAGAAAGCTGACTTTACGTCCATCTGAAATACCTTGAAGGTTTTGTATGCTGCCAATGCAAGAAACATACGAATAGCTTCCAGACGAGCCACCGGTGCAAAGGTCTCTTCAAAATCTATGCCTTCAACTTGAGCATAGCCTTTACAAACCAACCTTGCTTTGTTTCTAATGACTTGACCATCTTCATTCAGCTTATTCCGAAAGACCCATTTAGTACCAATAACATTCTTATCAGTAGGTCTAGGAACAAGTTCCCATGTGGAGTTCTTCTCAATTTGCTCCAACTCCTCATGCATAGCTTTCAACCAACTATCATCGAGACTAGCTTCAGCCACAGTCTTGGGTTCAATGGTGGACACAAGTGAGTAATTACTAACTACACTTTGTCTAGTTTGAACGCCTGCCTTAGGATCTCCAATGATTTGATCCTTAGGGTGTTGCTCTACCCAAGTGCTGTGCTTCTTAGATGTAGTATCTTCTGAGTCATCCTTTAATTTCTCAGAATTATTAGATTCAGCCATCTCATCATCAATCTCACTCGAGTCCTCATAAACTGGACTGTCATTATGAGTTGCATTCTTTGGTTCAATATTCTCATCTATTCTCACATCAGCACTTTCTATGATTTTTCTGGTTCTTTTGTTAAGACACCTATATGCCTTGCTAGTAGAGGAGTAACCCAGAAATATACCTTCGTCAGCTCTTTCTTCAAATTTGCCCGGATTTTGTTCGAGCCGCTTGATGTAACACTTGCTGCCGAAGACTTTGAAGTGCTTGACTGTTGCTTTTCTTCCAAACCATAGCTCATAGGGAGTTTTGACTTCATGTGGCCTGATCAAGCATCGATTTTGAATGTATACAGCCGTATGAATTGCCTCTTTCCAATACTTGTCAGCCATCTTGCTTTCACTTAGCATCGTACGAGCCATCTCTTGTACGGTGCGATTCTTCCGTTCCACAACTCCATTTTGCTGTGGAGTTCTAGGGGCTGAGTACTGTCTTTGAATGCCATGATGTTCACAATATTTAGTGATCTCTTCAGATGTGAACTCGCCTCCACGATCAGACCTTAAAATCTTGATACGTTTTTCCAATTGATTTTCAACCTGTGCCTTAAACACTTTAAAACGATCAAGTGCTTGATGCTTATGCTTAAGAAACAATACCCATGTCATACGAGTATAATCATCAATGCATAACATGAAATACTTATCTCCATTGGTGCTTTGAGTTCGCATCGGTCCACAGAGATCAGTGTGCACTAGCTCAAGAGGTTTCTTGGAATGATGCTCCTTTGACTTGAACATAACCCTCGTTTGCTTTCCCTTTTGGCAAGAGTCGCAAATGGGATTGGAAGGCTTTTCAACTGTAGACATGCCTCTTACAGCCTTTGAATTGCAAATCTTTGACATGTTATCAAAGCTTAGATGCCCAAGGCGTTTGTGCCACAACCAACTTTCCTCTGTCCGACTCATCAAGCAGGTCTTTTCAGCTCCATCTGACAATGTATAGAGATTTCCAGCAGTTCTTGATCCAGTTGCCACTGTTTTCCCGTTGCTACTCTTCTTGATGGCAAACCCATTCTTTGTGAAGATAACTTCGTGACCCTTGTCACATATCTGGCTCACACTAAGCAGGTTGTGTCTCAATCCAGACACATATAAGACTTCTTCCGATCTGATCTTGTTTGCCATAAGCTGAATAACACCTTTTCCGCAGATCTTGGCACCATCATTGTTGCCAAACTTCACTGAACCGCCTTCATAGTGCTGTAATTTGATGAATTTCTCTTTATCACCAGTCATATGGCTTGAACAACCACTATCAAGGACCCATGGTGCTGCCTTCTTTTGTGCATTGAATGCCATTTGCACAATGAGAGATTCTTTGGGACTTTCTGCACTTTTCTTTGCCCTCCATGCCTTAACTAACTTGGGTTTCTTTTCAACCTGAAATTGGTTAGCTATAGGCAACCTACAATCCCTAGCCAAGTGTCCATAATTATGACATATATAGCACTCAATTTTGTGGCTGTTTAGGATTGAAAAAGGGTTCCTAGTCACAAGTGGGCTGTTTCTAACATAGAATCTACAATCAGCTCTTTTATGTCCAAACATATTACAATGAAAGCAATAACCATAGAATTTGTATCTTCTTTGTGGCTGGTTAGTCTTCATTACCTTTCTAACAGGAATGGACTCCTTTCTAGGTTGAGTGGGCTTCATAGAGTTAGAAGGTGCAGTGACTTGCTTCACAAACTCTTTCTTTTCAGGAGGTGCAATCTTAGAGGATTCACCTTTCTCAAATCCTAGACCAAATCTGAAGTGGGCAGGTCTTTGAACTTTCAGTAGTTCATCGAGTTTCATAGTCCCTTCAATTGCTTGGAGCGCTTTGAGTTTTTTGCTATTTTCCAAATTTTCAGCCTTTGCTCTAGCGATCTCAGTTTCAAGTTTCATAGCCTCTTCCTTTTTGATACTTATTTGGCTTTCAAGGACTTCTACCATTCTTTTATATTCTTCTACTTGAGTTTTCAAAGCAATAATAGAACTTTCAGATTCATGGAGAAGTTTCAGATTTTTCTTACTTGATTTGCGTTCCACGCTAAACTCCTCAAGTGCGGCTATGAGTTCCTCTTCAAGATTGACTTCAGCCTCCTCTTCCTCTTCCGGATCTAGCTCTTCTTCTTCTTCAACAGTGACCATGAAGAAAGCTTCGGTTGATTCATCATCGTCTGAAGATTCAGACGTGCTGTCATCTTGTTGACATAGAAAGTTTTTAGCTTTGCCCCTTTTTCTGAAATTTCTCTTTCCTTTACTCTTTTCAGCATAAGAATCATTATCATTGTCTTCTTTTAGCGGACACTTCGCAGCAAAGTGACCAATACCTCCACAATTGAAGCATTTAAAGGGTAGCTTCCCTTTGTACTTGCCATTGCTTCCTTTCTTCAACTTTCTAACAAATTGAGCCTCAAGCTCATCATCATCAGAATCAACATCATGACCAGCAGTCTCTTTTGCCTTTTTCTGAACTTTGAAGGCCGCTTCTTTGTCAGATGAAGACGTCTTTCCTATGCACATCTCATAGGCAGTTAGAGAACCATGTAATTCATCCATGGAAAATGCGTTCAGATCTTTGGCTTCTTCGATGGCTGAGACTTTTGAATCAAACCGGGGAAGAAGAGATCTTAGAACCTTTTTGACGATGACCGGCTCTTTAATCTCCTCCCCTAGTCCACGAATGTCATTCGTGACTTCATTCACTCGTTGCATATACGAGTCAACATTCTCGCTTTCCTCCATGCGAAGAGACTCGAATTGAGAGCGATGAGTTTGTAATTTGGCTTCTTTAATCTTCTCATCACCTTCATGTATGCTTTGCAACTTGTCCCAAATTTCCTTGGCTGTTTTGCGTGCAATTACTTTGACAAGCTCGCTGTCCACAAGGCCACTAAAGAGTACATTCTGCGCCTTGGAGTCGTTGTCTGCCAACTTCTTCGATGCAGTATCATTGGGTACGGTGGCAGCATTGTAACCGGCTCTGACAGCCTCCCAAACATCATAGCCAAGAGATTTGATGAAGGCTTGCATCCTAATCTTCCAAAAAGAGTAATTAGAACCATCAAACAGAGGTGCTTTCATATTCCCTGTATTGACTGCCATGTGATTTGACAAGAGATCACCCTTAGCGTATTAAACTGATCAAGGGAGCCTCGCTCTGATACCAATTGTTGGATATCGCGATCACTGAGAGGGGGGGGGGGGGTGAATCAGTGATTTCTAAAAACAGGTCCAATTCAACAACAAAACAAGTCAAACCACACAATGACACCAGATTTAACGTGGTTCACCAAAAGGCTACGTCCACAGATCAAAATCGTCCGAACACCGATCCGGTACAGGTCTGAATATATTTAGTCGCACCAACGACAAAGAGCACCAACCCTTAGTTTCAGATAGCACCAACTATCTAGGAAGCACCGACTCCCTTTACAATTTATCTGCACCCACAGATAGGATCACCAAACCCCAAACACCAAGCACCAACTTGATGTAAAAACAGAATATAAGATAAACTCTGTCTACAGCCCTTCCCCTCTACAATTCTCTCTCTCTCAATCCCTTACAAATTGAAATTAAAGCATAAACTGAGAGACACTTATCTTATGGACGAAACATCATCTTCAAGAACATATCCTCGTCCACAATTGCTGTAGAAAGATGCAGCACAACAGCACACAGCACCAGCACTCTTCTTCTCTCCAAAACTCTCTCTCTTTTTTTCTTCTCTTCTTTCTCTCTTCTGGTGTATGTTTAGAACGACCCATACATGCCTTTATATAGGTTATAGTAACCCTTAATTGTGTTCAAAATAGGCTACAATTGGTTTAGAAAGAGTCCCAAACAAATTAGATAAGAATGCTGAATTTTCGTGCACAACTTCTAATTCTGCGCAACTCTGGTTCCCGTGCTCGGTCGACATCCTTGCTTGCTCGGTCGACCGAAGACACTGTCTGGAAACAGACAGCTATCGTGCTCGGTCGACATCCTGGGGTCCCGGTCGACCGAAGACACACTGTGTCACGAAAATAACTGGGAGCTACCTGAATCTGTTTCTGCAGGTTTCTTCTTTCTCGGTCGACCGCATGGGCTGCCCGGTCGACCGCATGCTCTGCTTCAGGAATTCTGAATTCCTGACTGTTTCAATTCTGATTTCTTCTTTTAAGCTCTATCAACACCAGCCTTTTAACATCACGTTTGTGACAATGTGTTGACAAGAATTCCAACTCAAAACAGTACTTGAGATGCTAATTCCTTCAATTCTTCAAAGACTACTCAAGTCATCTCAAATTCCAACAACTTCATCAAAAAAAATTTCTCAGGAGGCCGCTATTATGCGATTTGGCAATGTACCTACTACGTTCACATTGCAACTATAAAGTCCTAAGAACCTGTAAGACCCCGACCCCCAGTTCTTTTGTTTAGTATTGTTTTAATTGTGGTTTGGCTTTTCAAGCGAGATTAGAGTTGGTTTGACTTTGTTTCTGAGTTTGACTAGATTTTTCATAACCTTGGAGGGTTTTGAAGACCGTTGACTTTAGTTTGACCCGGCTTTGTAATATGTATTTTTATGAGAAATTACTCTTGATTTCTAAAAATTCTAAATTTGGTTTATTTTGACTCATCTCATTTAGTTGGAAAACTTTCATGTTTTGACCATTTTGATTTGATGCTCAGAAATCGCATTTTTCGAGAAAAATGTGCAAAAATGACATTTTCACTAAATCTGTCCATAAATTTTGAAAATTTTAGAATTTGGGGAAAATATAATTTTTGGAAAGTAGATATTTCGATGATCGATTTTGTCTTCTTCGTCGATCTCATTTGGGACCCACAAATGTCAGTTTTAACCACTTGAAGATTGGGGCCCATGGGACCCACTTGCCCACTTTATAAAAGGGGCTGAACCCTCTTCTTCTTCTCCCATTTTCCTGCAACTATTCCAGCTGTGGCTGGAACCCTTTTCCAGCCACTCTCTTTCCTCATGTATGTTTTCTTCTTGAATGCTAAATGGAGATTTGATCTCCAAGCCTTCTTCCCCACCTTCCAAGCTTTCCAAGGATGCATTTTTCAAGAGATTTGAGCTAGAGAAGACCCCTCTTCCAAGCCTTTCTTTCTTGTATGAGCTACCAAAGGTTAGCAAAAGCTTTTCTTTCTTCAAATCTTGGTTTTCCAAACCATTTAGAATGTTTTTGTCATCCATGCAAAGAGTTTCATCGAGGTTTTGCAAATGATTGATTTCTAGGGCTTTCTCTTGGGTTATTTTGGGGGTTTTGGGGAATTGGAGCTAGAGACTTAATTGAGGCCATCTTAGAGTGATTTGCATCTCTTCTTGACCCAAGGCAAGTAAATAATCAGCTAATTTGATGGTTGCGTTTAATATGAAGGATTTTATGTTGTTGCATTCTATTTCTTGTTCCTCCTTACCTTTCATGGGTTATTCATTTAATGCTTTAAGCTATGGTTATGTTTATCTTTCCCTAAGATATTGTCTTACATGAAGCTAAATCTTCATTCTCTTTTAATCACCTTGGTTCAACTTTTGTTTTCAAATTCTAGTGTTTGTTAAATGAAGACTTTGCTTTTATATGATTGATCTAGATTAATTGGAAAGTTTAGTGTATGGATATGATTAATGAGGATTGTGGAGGTTAGGAGAGGCCATTAAATTTGTGAAATTATGTAGGAAAGGAAGGAGGAGAAAGAAGGATGTAAAAATGGCTAAAAATGTGCATTTCTGCACTTGGATCGGACTGGGACAGAGCCCAGTCCGCTCGAGCGACCCAGTGGTCCGCTCGAGCGGACCAGGCTCTGGATGGGCCTCGCTCGAGCGAGCCCAGGGTCGCTAGAGCGGACCCAGCCCAGTTCTGGGCCCTTTTCAGGGCCTAGTTTGAGGGGCTTTCTGAATAACTTTTTAGGCTTGATTCAAAGATGATTCCTGGGCTTTTCTAAACTTGTTCTAGGCCTGTTTTAGCCCTCCTTTCCTCTTTATCTTAAGGCCCATTTATTTCCGATTGAATGCCTAAAAGCCCATGAAAGATTTGGGTAAATTGTGATACTTGAGAAATTGTGAAATGGAATGAGAACAATGAGAGAATGAATATATGTGGAATTTACCCGGGAAGCTTCCTAGTCTCAATGCACACTTTATCATTTAAATGTTGTGGATTTTCATTGGCATCAAACATGTTCTTTTATTAATCAATGTTTAAAAGTTAAGTGTGTATTGAGATAGTTCTTTGGTAAGCCATTAAGTCATTCTACATTATTCTATTCCATTCCAGATCAGAAATGTATCTGTATGCTTCGGTAAACTAATTTGAATAGCATCGGTGATTTGATATAGAATCATGCTCGGTGATTTGATATAGAATCATGTGGTTTTCCACGTTCGAAAGGATTGATCGTATGATTTTTATACAAATTACCTTGATGTGTATTTGAGTGGTTTACCATGGCAATTCGTATGTTTTCTACGAATCGATTTGGAAGGAGATTTGAGTGGTTCGCCGCATTCGGAAATACATCGATAAGACTGTTATTTTTAAAATAAAACCTCGAGGCAAGATGGGGCTAGAGCTTTGTAGTGCGAGCCCATGAGCCAAAGGTACTATTATTTTGAGGATAAAACCTCGAGGCAAGATGGGGCCAGAGCTTTGTAGTGTGAGCCCATGAGCCAAAGGGATTATCATTTTGATTTGTATTGGTTCAGGTTTTAAAAACTAAAGGCATCACTAGGCTTAGGTCACCTTGTCGGGCTGATCACCCGGCTTAGGATCTTTAATCTGTCTGCCAGCTGCAGCTTGGATTCTGTCTGTACCGACCATGGCAACGGTTTTGATCTGCCGGTCCCACTTGTATGTGGCTACGGTTCTGATTCTGTTTCCGGTCCCACGTGTAGTGGCTACGGTTCTGTCTGCTCTTGTTACTTCGGTAATAGGAGAAAATAGCTATATGTGGGTTGCCAACGTTTTATCCGTTAGATATTTTGTTTTATTGTTCTTGTTTGTTTATGCTCATTATAGTCTTTGAATTTGTTAATGTTCAAGGAATCGATCTTTTATCGTATTGTCTCTATTATTCAGGATTTTAAACGTATTTCCAATTATTCAATGTTTTACATAGTTCGTTATGTTTTTAAGATATTTATGTTTCAGATACGGTTCATTTATTTGCTTTGATAATTATGTTCAGTCTTTCAACCGTTTTATCATGATTTATTACTGTTATTATTTAGACTCTTTAAATGGATTTACAATTATTCCGTAAGGTTGTATAAATGCCCTTTTTCATATTACCTATTTATTTTGCTTGCCAGATTGTCGTGTCTGACCCTGTTTGTTTGGTGCCAGATTTCTCTCCTATTGCTTTTTACGTTTTTGATCAGAGGAGGCAGTTGAACCGCCGGTTTGACGTGAGAGGCTGCCCATTGATATCATCTAGATGTCAAGTTTGGCACCGGAGTTCGTAATATTACTTGGGGTAGTATTTTATTTAGTTGTTTATTTTGTATGGCTTTGTTAGCCTTTTTCATGGGAGTTGTAATTAAGACACTTGTGTTTTGTAACTTTAACATATGTGGGAAATAAAATATCCTGTTACTGCCAGCTCAATATTCTATGATTTATGATCTGTACCAGTCTGCTTATGTGATGGCTTTATGATATTGGTTGAGTGCGACATGAAATCCGATGGCCACGGACTCCGGGTCACAACACCATGATTAGCTTTTGCGAAAATATATTCTAATCGTGATGGAATTTTATTATCCTCATTCACGTGGATCTTGGGAAATATAACAAAAGTTTCAAATTAATCCCAAAATTTCGCATCCCGAGGTCGGATCACTGCAGGGCCCGGTTTCGGGGTGTGGCAGAACCCCTCTGAAAAGAAAATCTCTAGAACCTTGGCCGCCTCATTATACAAGACATTTATCATAATACTTAACAGATACATATAATCTAGCTGTTCAAATTTAGTTTGACGTTCTCATTCGAAAATGTTAAGGCACTATTTGTTTGCGTTAAAACACATAGAAAGTGAATATATCGAGAGGGTAAAAATGAAGATTAAAGCTGAATTCTAAAAAATGAGCATCAAATAACATCTTATTTTTATTCTATTTTCCTAAAAGAAAATGTTATTTAATGTTCATTTTTGTAGATTCACTTTTAATCCTCATTTTGAACCACCTTTATCTGACGTTCATTTTTGTAGATTCGCTTTTAATCTTTATTTTTAATCACCTTATATATTTAACTCCTATGAATTATAATACAAACAAAAGTACTCTTAATCTCTAATCAATCATAGGAAATTCAAGAAATTAGGAGTACGATCAACAAATAAGGAGAAATAATGTGCAAATAATCCCTAGTGTATATACTATTACTAAAAATTAGTGTAAATGCAATTCTTTACGTTAGATGTCCTCTTTGTTACCCAATATATGACTTCAAAGATCCTCTAAAAATATCAAAACTCCAATAAAGCCAAAGAAACAAAAGATTTCTACCTTGATTGTAATATTTCCAAGGGAAAATCTCAAAACAAGGCTCAAGTATTGCCCAAATTTCAAATCAGGACACAAAAATTTACATTTCAAAACAGGACTTACGTTTTTCATTATCATTTCAAATCAGGACATTCGACGAGGATATGTATTTTCCGGCGATAATTCCCATGGCATCCCCACTTCTTCCCTCTCAACCTACAGCCTCACCTCAACCTCAACAAGACTCTCTCTATATATATATCCCATCTTGTGCTACTAGGGTTGCAAATGAAACGGTTCCGGATTTAAACCATAGTGTACCAGGACTTGGACCCATTTCTAAATAATGGTTCCGGATCTGATTTTGAATCGGAACCTATTTTGTTGGTTCCAGACCCAATTTCGTTAAGAAAATCCGGATCCGGTTTCGGAACCGGATCCACTTAAAGGACTAGAATCTAGTTCCAAAATCAATTCTAATTTCTCTTTATTCTTCATTTTTCTTAAAATAAGCATATCATTAAGCTTATAGCAGTGCATCAAGTCTACTGCCTCTAATATTATACAAAAAAATATCTAAAAAAAGTTGATTTTGAGGTACAATTTGCATTATCAAAGCCTTATATGCTGGGTCCTCAGGTCGGAACCGGACCCGTTTATCAATCAGAACCTAAATTAGGTTCTAGACCTGGACCCATTTATGAATCAGAACCTAAAATAGGTTCCGGGCCCTTTTTTTTTATGGGTCGAAACTTTCGGGTAATCGGAGAATCGGATACCCGTTTGCAACCCTACATGCTACCCAGTTTCTCAATTCTCAACCCCAACCCAAGCAAAACTACAAAACAGCCAACCTATCTTCATCGTTTTCCTCTACCAGCCAATCATCCACAACCAAGCGACTTGCACTTTTGCAGGATTTGGTGCCAATCACAACTTTTGTAAACTTTTGCTACAACTCCTCACCTTTACACCCCTTCTTCTTTCTCTTCGAATTGGATCAAGCCCAAAAAACCTAGGGCTTCAATCAATCAACCATGCCACACAAGAGAGAGACGAGGATTTTACGTGGTTTGGAAAAAATTGCCTACGCCCACGTCAAGAGTGCAAATGATTAACATCTTCACTCTCTTCAGAGTCTAGGGTTATAGATTACATATATATAATCTCTATTATCTTGGCCCCCAAAAATGCCCCAGTACAATGACCAAAATACCCCGGTCCAATGGACCACTCAGATAACCCGAAATACAAGACATAAATCCAACAATCCCCACCTTGGCTTGGATTCTGTAGAACTTGAGCCACCAAGAAATATCTGGCAATGTCTTCTGTACCTCGCTGATGGATACAACGCTGCACCGATGGTGCGGCCTTCATTCTTCAACACTTTAACATGTTGAACTAGCAATACAAGACATAACCTGACATGGTGAACGAACAATATAAGACATAACCCAGCACACTTAAACTTAAGGGTTGTACCCATAGAAGTTTCATTACATGTACAGTACTTGTTGGTTAAAATGATTGCCTGCCTGTGCTAGTGACAATCCAAGCTCAGCCAAGGATGAAGTCGGGGCGAATATTCCCCAACCCCATTTGAAATTAGGGTATGGATAAGCCCGAGACCAAGCCCAAAATCAAAAACATAATTTGATAAATATGCAGGCATTATTATTAGGGACCCACGTTGCAGTCTCAAACCAAGAAGCGGTTTAGCATGTACACAATTCATGCTATTCAAAACCCCATTTTTGTAGCTGAGACTGGAGCCCAAGCCCAGGTATATATATAAAAGTTTCTAGATGTGAATTGGGTTTTCACATGGGCCATGAGCACAGGTTCGGCCTTGAATCAACCTAAGTTGCATCCTCCAAACGGCAGAAGTTTCATTTGAAACATAAAAATATCTTTAGATAATTTATATAAGGGTGGATGTTCATATGTATATTTCCCTCACCATAGAGTAAGGGACACTCTCCTTTTTACACATGAAAAGCGTATTTTGTACTTCACCCTATGTACTTGAAAAGTACATTTTGTACTTGGAAATTTCCAAAAAGGAAAGTGTCCCTCACCCTATGGTGAGGGAAAGATGCATATGAATGTTCCCGTTATATAAGGAGACAAAAAAAAAATCACAATGCCTTCTTCTTTTTATCAATAACAAAGAATTATATTAAGATAAAAGATTATCTTTAAAAAAAAGAATTAGATTAAGATAATGAGAGATACAACTAAATAAGGATGCTAAAAATAGCAAGTGCTAGTATCAAAGTTATATGCCACACTCCAATACATTTTACATGACAATAGCTTTAAGACTGCATCAACGATCTACCCCTTAATTCACTAGAGCATCTGCAATCTCGCGTGCAACTAGCCAAGTTTCATTTTAATGGGAGTAAGTTACACTATCATATAAATTACAACTAAAACACATGATGACATAACGGAGGAACAAGGCAATGAGAATGATAATAAATCTCAAAGCAGGGCCAACTATCGTTGGGGTGAGATTTGGTACTCTATAGTCAAGGCTCTTGAATATATTAATCTCCAGTTGTTGTTTTTTTTTTTTTTTTCTTTCTGAGGATTTTACTGGTAAAATCCTGAAATATAGCCATATATCCCAATGGGTCCTGGTGATTTATACACCACCAATTGGGTCCGTCAGTACTATTTGGGTTTTTTTTTTAAAGCATGGGATAAGTGACGCTAGCGTCACTGGTTTCCCTCTTCTTCATCTCTTCCTTCCTTCCTCTTGCAGCTGCTCCAGTAGCACGTCAGATCGGATGCTAGCATCTCCCGACGCCGTTTATCTCGATCTACGACAGCTGATCCACAAGCCGATCGAATCCAGATCCCATCAAGATCTCCGACATGCTCAGCGACAGCGGGTGGAGACCAGAACCTGCTCTGTCATCATTATACGCCAGCATTAGTTCCGCCGCCGTCAGCAGGTCCTCGAAGAACGATAACCGGATTGAGCGGCGAGTGATCACCTCTGTTCCGCCTGCCGCGTCGGAAGGCGGTGTTGGTGCTGTGATCGGGCCGGTTGCTGAACATGTACATGGCCGCCGGATGGAAGCGGGTGAGGGATGGGGATGCTGATCGGGGTGGGTTTTCAACCTCTTCGATGAATACGCCTTCACAATCTGGGCAGACGATGGCGTCGCTAGTCCAAACCCTAATGAATCGGCTGCAACGGTAACACCAGTAAGAAAAAAGAGAACGAGAAGGAGAAGGAGAAGAATCCATTCGATCGAATTTCAATCCCTCTCTGAAAAATTCGATCTGAGACCAAAACGAGTAAAGTTCCTAACTTTGAACCAAAAAACCAGATCTAAAATCCCTTTCGTTGATCTCTCTTTAGAATCTGCAGATCTGAGAAACTTGGACTAAAATTACAAAATTTGATAGAAACGGATCAGTTCAGATCAGATAAGATCGAACAATCAGTGAAAGAAAGAAAAAAAATCTTGATTTTGCTTTCTCGGAGTAGAAAGTGGGCTGCAAAGTGACGATAGCGTCACTCAATATTTCTTTGAGTGACGCTATCGTCAGTAGGATTAAAAAACAAAAAAAAGAAGAAAAGTGACGGGATGACCGTATTAGTGCTGACAATTTGGCTGGGACTTATTGGGATGAATGTCTATATTTGAGGATTTAACCGGTAAAATCCCCTTTTTTTCTTGCTAGATTGGGACTTGGGAGTATCAAGATATTTGGATTTTACATCACAATCAATAAGAAACAGTTGAAAGGAATTTATACAAAGTAAATTGATTTAGAAAACATGGTCAAATAGTAAAATCAGTTGTTTTTTTATTTTTCTTTCTTCTTTGGTAGGAAGTAAGATTAGTAGGTGGATGTTACACCCAGATCCAAATTGATTGTGTTTAGCCTTAATTAATTATGATTTACTTAATTTAATTATACTTAGTTATTAATTAAGGTATTTATTGTAAATTAGTCTTATTTTAGGCTATTGGATTGGATCATGAGTCTTTGGTAGGTAGTCTGAAACTGATTTGGCCCATTTAGGTAAAGCCAGGGACTTTTTTGTAATTGTAGATTATCTAATTTTGCATCATATGCACGTCATATTGACATCATCGCGTGTATTTCGTTGAACACATCAATTTCTATATTGGACATTTCTCCATCATACCTCAAATTCATTATGTGGAGCCTCATTTGACTCAATATGAAAATACATGAAAACTATGGGACTGAGAATTTTCTCTCTTAAAATCCAAACTCAACTCTTCATCACCGTAATTCAGTCTTAAGAGAAAGAGAACTCTTTGCACTTTCATTCTCTTCCTTTTCATTCCAAGTCTTTCTCAAATTCAGCTAGAGAAAGGGGTTTGCATGTGTAATTGAAGCATCGGTTTGGACTTCTTAGAATTTTCCCCATCCTCTTATGGTCTTGAATGTCAAGGATCATCTCTCCCAAGTCCCAATTCACTGCTATAGGTAAGAACTATGCCTTTTTCCCATGTTTTTTAGTTGAAATGGAGTCAAGAGACTCATAATTACGCCATGCATGCATGTTCATCATCATTCTCATGTGAATTCATGGCTAGGGTTTCAAGTTGGGGATTTTTGGTACTTTGATCTAAGGATTAGTTAAAGGGAAATCGGAAAGCTTTATTCCATGGCAAGTATAAGCTTTAATTGGTTTTACATGTTGTTTATTTCTTGATTTGAATTCAGAATTCTATTTTGGTGTAATTTTAGCCTCTTAATTGTAAATAGAAGAGAATATGAATTGGGTTGAGTTTCTCTTGTTCTTGAAGTGGTTGATTAGGATGTAATAGGTGATTGCATGTTTGTAAAATGGGGTAAGGAAGCTCAATTTTGCTGGTTTCTGTAAGTAGGAGGCATTGGAATGGAAAGGTGGTGAAAGAATTACAAAACCTGTCAAAACAGATTCATTTCAGAATTCTACTTGTAGGCTGGGCTATCACCAGGCAGTCACCTAGCGGCTAGCCGAATGACCGATCAGAATTTTAGAATGTAACATTTTATGTTAGATGGAGGAAACCAGGCGGTTAGCTGAGTGGACCACAGTCGGCTAGCAGCCAAGTCACCGACTGGTGATCGACTTCCCAGAAAACCCTAAAATTCTAGGAAGTTTCATAAGACCTTATAAGGCTCTAATTTGGTACCTTGTTCCTTTTTATGTCCAACAGAAACTCATAAGAGCATGAGATATCTAGTGAGGCTAGGATAATCTCATGTGTACTGTCCGGTAGTCTATCATTGTGCCATGGTGTTGGTGTAGGAAAATTAATGCATATAATTATATTTAGTGATACTAAATTAAGATAGTACGTGCATAGATTTTATAAAACTACATCAGATTGGATGGTGATAGACAATGGATGGATAGATTAGGATTGGTTGGTAATTATCTTGATTCCTTAAATCAATTGCATTTCTTATTGAAATGGATTTTATCATTGACCTCAAATCTGATTTATAATTTAATTACATAAAGGATGTTATTTCCAATTTGATTACTGTATTATGAATTAGATTTTTCTTCAACAATTATATATGTGAATAACTATTATTCGATTCGATTCGATTTGAGATGACATAAAATGGGAACCTTATTCACATTCAATTATTATTTGATTCGATTGGTTTGGCACTACTTAGTTTCGGCCTTGTGATATCTGACGGGATTAAACTCAATTTAGTTATTTGAGACTACTGCAATAAGTCTTCTAGAGCTCCAGAACTCCCCATCTAGGTAGCCAGGTCAGGTGAGTCTTTTGCCATGCCACTGGTGACATCCCAGCTAGATTCGCTCTCTAACAGAAAGGATGAGCTTAATGTAGTAGCCAATAAGTATGTTCATTCCTCAATTGATTCATAAAGCATGACTTATTCGAAGCTGCACAATTGCCTAGTTTTACTTAACATTGGCATCTTTAATCAATTGTCATTAATTCGATTTGATACACATGTAATTCATCGTTAATGCCTATATTTGCTGAATCGTCATATTCATGATACTATCTTTGGTGTCACAGATGCAGATGCAGCTCCCAATTCTAAGGAGGCCTAGGAGGGAGAGGAGGAGACTGAAGAGGTTCCTCCAGGGTTAGAGGAGAGGCCGGATAATGGCCCTATGTAGTCACTTCCTCCAGATAGCCATGTTAATTCTTTTTGGGAAAATAGATTGTAATGATCTTTTAAGTCATTTATAGTTGTTGTATAAATCTTTTTCTATGGTCTCACTTGGAAAATACTGAGTATACTTTTGATTATCATTTTGTATAGTGCTGTAGGGTGAATTTTATAATCCCTATTTTGTTTATAATGAATATATCTTTTGTGTAAATATGGAACTTTAATAGGACTGATCATGGAATGGTACTTAATGGATATTTGAGATGCTTCTGCTAGTAACTGTTATGGATAGGTGTTGGTGAGCTAGCCACACAAGTGGAAATAGTGAAGTTTTTATCCTTCGTGTATTGTATTTGACTCAAGATAGGTACAATATCATGGGAGTACACATGTCGCACCTCAGGAATTACCTTTGGCTAGGGTAATTTGGGACCGGGATGTGACAGTGGATTTCTACTTCACTCTCATCTAACCATAGATTTCTTTTTTTAGGCTTGGCTTCACTTCACTTTACAAGGGAATTACGTAAATAAGCCCTAAAAAATGTGGAATATGTGCTGACGCACTACAAGTGGGCATGTAAAGTCTGATCACTCGCTCAGTTGCTTATGGCAATAAAATTGATTTCATTTTCTCAAATAACATATCTTCTAATTGTATTTTAATAAGAATTGATCTCACTATAAAATTGAGTACATAACTGATAAAATCATGTTATCAGCTATGTCTTTAATCTTTCTGGAGACCCGCCTAACTCTTAAATTGGAGAAAAGCACCTTTAAAATGGATCAGCCCTATTCTAATGATAGAATTGGGGTGCCACTACACTATTTCAGGGCTTTTACAGCACGTCATTTACGGCGCGCATTGAATGCAAGCCGTAAATGATACATTAGTACGGCGCGCATGGAATGCGAGCCGTAAAAGGGCCTTTTCTTCTATTTATTAAGGTTTGCTTTTTGCGCGCCATGAGATCTTATCAATTACGGAGTGTATTTAGGACGCCATAAATTATTGAGCATTTGCGGCCTACATTCGCAAGCCGTAAAAATATTAGGGTATCACAGCCCACATGTTGCACGCTGTAAAAGGCCAAGCCATTCAAATTAAGTTCACGGCCTGCTTTGAGAAGCTGTAAGATTAATCAGCTTTCACAGCCCACATTTCGTATGCCGTAAAAAAAGAAACCCGCCAAATTAATATTCCAAAAATATTTCGCACCCTTTTTTTTACACCCAAAATTTATTCCCAAATTAGGGATAGACGATACCCACTGAGAACCCTAATCTTGACACCAAAAAAATTTTGCACACCTTCTTCTTCTCACGATACCCACCGAGAACCCATTGCTCACACTACCAAAAAAATGACTTTTAGCATCGAACTTTTTGCCGCAGCCAGTGTTTTTATGGCTATTTCTCACTTGTTGCCACCACCAATAGAGTTAGTGGCAACAAATTTCATTTTGCCTCGCTCGTGTCTGCCCGTGACAAAACGTGTCGGAAATTTTTTTTTACTGACGAAAATTAGCGTCGGAAAATTTATCACCGACATTTAATATAAAACATCGGTAAAGGTTGGCAGATTTTTTTACTTTTTTTCATTAGAGACGACCATTTCTAGAACCCTCTCTCCCTTTGTTCTCTCTCTCTCTCTTCCTCTCTTCTCTTCTTCCTCCCCTGTTCCTCTCCTCTCCTCTGCCCTGCGCAGCCGCCTTTTCCTCCTCCTCCTCTTCTTTCTTTCTTCCTTATCCTTCTCCCTTATCTCCCTTTCCCCTTTCTCATTCCACGTTCTCAGCAGCCCCCTCTCTCATTTCCCTCTCCCTTCTCCACTCATTCATCTCATCTCCCATCTGATTTTCGTTTCTCTCTTTCTTCTGATTTCTTTCCTCCCCCAGAGTTTCTTTCCTTCAAAAACCCTAGTTTTCTCCTGATCAACATTCCTTCCGCAGCATTCACCACAAAAATCGTAGTTTTCCTTCTCTAGCTATTAATATCAGCCTTAAATCGGGTGAATCCGACTCGTCATTCTCTCTGTATCGGTTTCCCGCGTTTTTTCTCTCCTTCTAGATCTATAAATTTGGTGCTTTTTGTCATTTGATGGCCGCCGATCTATTGTGTTTCAGAAGAAATTTGAATCGATGAGTCAGGGTTCGGTCCAGATGGAGGACGTTAAACCTTCGATTTCTACAAGTAATTAGCAGTCCGAAGACGGCACTGCAGTCGAACCTCGATTTTCAGATCTCTGCAAGGTTTCTGATATTTTTTTCGGTTCTGTTGATTATCTTGTTTTGATCTGTAATTCTCATTAGCTGATTCCAAGATCTTGTAACAAAGCGGTTTGTCGCTTGATGAAAGCATATCACAGCTGGCTATGACTTTGCTCAAGGAAAGCAAGCATCTTCTGGTGTCCAACATGTCTATTGTCTGCGATTGGAAACGGAAGCTTATGTTTTAGGAGATTTCAATTCATAGCTATTTCTAATTGGATCTTGAATCTCATATTTTGTTTAATTTTTTGTTTGAAGTTTGATTTGATCTTGTGATCGCATCTGGAAGAAATGGAGCGGTCGTGGTTTGCATTTGTTCTATACTCGGTGAAGAAATTGAGCGAAGGCGGCGAGTAGGGAATTCGAAGCTGAGCGAAGAGAATGGATTTACTCTATGTCAGATATTGCGGGCTGCCAAGCTGAAGTATAGCTTTAATTTTTTATTTAATCTGGTGTTTCTAGGTGGAGGATTTTGTTTGGATATTATAATGGATTTAGATGTGTGGTTGTGTTTCAGTGTAGATGGACAGGGCGAAAGCCTAGTCTACAACGTTTTCAGGGTTGTCCGGCACACGTGCTGAAGGATAAGACGGATTAGTTGGAATCGAAGTCGGAAATATATATGTTTATCCCAAAAGAAACTAAAGGTTGGTTGCTCTATAATCCCAGAGAGTAAAAGGTGCTTCGCAGCGCCAATGCGGTTTTCTGGAGGGAGATTATAAGATTAACTGGAAATCTTTAGAAATGGTTATCTTGGAAGAAATTCAAGAGAGATCAATTCCAAATCCAAGAATAACCAAACTTTCAGAAAATCCGCTCATAACAGACCCAGTAATTACGCCAGTGCCTTGTCATAGTGGGAGTATTGTCAGGACCCTTGACAAGTTCTCGGTCTAAGGAAAGTCTTACAAGGCAATCCCGGTGTAACCGGAACAAGATCCCTGTAACTATGATAAAGCAGTTAATGACATAGTTTCGGGACGTTGGCTGGATGCTATGAAAGCTGAGGTGGAGTCTTTGTACTCTAATCAGGTCTGGATACTTGTGGACTTGCCTGCCAATAGCAAACCTATTGGGTGCAAGTGAGTCTACAAGAGAAAAGGAGAGCCAGATGGAAGAGTTCCATCCGGATACTCTTATCCATTGCGGTTCATCTCGGTGACGAGCGAGATTTTGCAAATGGATGTAAAGACAACATCTCACGACGACAATCTTGAGGAAAACATCTATATGATGTAACCAGATGGTTCTATACTAAGTGTGAAGAGTTTGCAGGCTGCATAAGTCCATTTATGGATTAAAGCAGGTATCCCGAAACAGGAACATCCATTTTGACAAGGAAATCATGTCATTTGATTTTTGTCAGAATCCGGATAAGTCATGTGTGTAAATGAAAAGTCAAGAAGGCAGGGTATTTTTTTCTGGTATTATATGTCGACGACATCCTTCTCCCATGGAGTGAAATAGGGATATCGCAATAGTAAAAGTTTTGGTTGGCTAAGACTTTTGATAATAAAGGACTTTGGAGAAGCCAGGTACATCCTAGGGATAAATTCCCATTGAGACCGAAAAATAGGATGATAAACTTATCCCAATGATGTGTACATAGATAAGGTTCTGGTACGGTAAGCTGTGCTTTGTACTAGACCGGATATCTGTTACGCAGTAGGCCTAGTCAGCAAATATCAGTCTAGCCCAGGTCTTTATCATTGACTGCTGTAAGATGTGTTCTCGAATACTTGAGAAGGACTAGAGATCACATGTTGAGTTAAAGCAGTGATGAGTTGATTCCAGTCGGTTACATAGATACTAACTTCTAGTCAGATTAGGATTCCAGGAAATCAACTTCTGGGTATGTGCTTATGTTGTAGCAGCTTGAGAAGTAGCTAAGGTAGCAGATTGACTCAAAAGATTCCTTATGGAACTTGGAGTGCTATTTTTGGCAGGACAGCCACTCACAGTTTTCTGTGATAAAACAGGGCAGTCGTTAAGTCCAAGGAACCCAAGAGCCAAAAAGCATGTACAGAGGAAGTTATACATGGTCAGATAGATTGTGCAGAGAGGTGATGTACGAT
The DNA here is from genome assembly GCA_012931725.1 of Litsea cubeba. Lineage (NCBI taxonomy): Eukaryota > Viridiplantae > Streptophyta > Magnoliopsida > Laurales > Lauraceae > Litsea > Litsea cubeba. The sequence goes on along the minus strand of CM022946.1, from coordinate 10,336,380 downwards.
CACCAAGATAACCTCTGCAGACAATCTAGGAGATTCCTTTACTAAGCCTTTGACTACCAAAGTCTTTAAGCTATAAGTAGATGGGATGTGCATGAGATGCAACTCTAACTGGCATTGAGCCCAAGTGGGAGATTGTTAGTTTTATGGACTCAATCCAGTAGATGATATAATAAATTGATTAATTTCTTTATTTATCAGTATATTCATGCTTTCCTTTCATGAGATGAATGGTGATTTATTATATACTTGCACATAACTAATACGAATGACATGATGGTTCATGAGATGAACTGGAGTCCACAAGTATATTAGATGTAACACATGTGTATGGATGAGATCCACATACGGGAGAAATGTGTGACAAATCTTGTACTTAAATATCTTCAAAACCAGTGATGAGACTAGACATCTCATACTGATAACATTGCAGTACTTTGATCACTATGAGATAGTGTGATTTGTCTCGATCATCAGAATGTAAGATTCTGGATTATAGTGTTGGTACATTGGATGTATTGAAGGACCATGAGAAGCACCTTATAAACACTGTCTTTACTTTAAGATCTGCTCTCATAATTCCCTAGCAATAGGCTCTCAATCCTGAGACATTAATGAACTCAAGTTTTTATCTATTCATTTGCTTTGAGTCACTAATGAGTGAGGCCAACTGTAGCTCAACACCTCGGTGATTTGGGTACGTGGTAGTAGAGCTGTGGGAACATTCAATAGTCAAGATGAAATCTATCTCTAATATCCCCTTGTGCCAATTAATGGATTTATCATTGGTAAGTGCGCACCCATTCCGATTAAGAGTTAATTGGAAAGGTACCATGATCATTATAATTAATTAGGGCTCAACGATAATAAGATATGGATCTAGTTTGGAAGACAGGTCCAATTGATCCATGGATATTGATAGAGGGGTCTACTTGTGGTAATGTTGAAGTTTAGGGTCTTCTATGTAATATTGCTAAGACTGGAGTTCAATTGCATTTATATAGTGGAGTTATTTATAATTAACTGTGGGCCCGGATTACACATGAGATATGGGGTCGCGTGTCCCAGTTGGAGCCAGCTTTCTAAGGAATCCCTAGTGGTCCACACGCTAGCCCAATTATTAGAAAGTATCTAATTCTAGTTGAACTCTAAAAGGAAAGTTACTATTTCTATTTGAAGTAAGACTTCTAATAGTGGTAATAGTGGACTTACTAATTTTAGTAGAAGTGAGACTTCTATTTTAATTAGAAAGGGATTAGAAAGTTACTAATCATATTTGAAGTGAGACTTCTGATTATGATATGGTAAGTTACTAATTAATTAATGGAAGTAAGACTTCTATTTTAATTGAGAAGAGATAGTTACTAATTATTTGGAAGTAAGACTTCTAATGGAAATTAGTAAGTGGGACTTGCAAAAGCTATAAATAGAGGAGAGGAGGCCTGGACGTCCATGGATCTATCCAAGCATTGGGATTCACGCCCAAGGCCCCTAGTGCAAGAGTTGCACATGATTTTTCTCTCTTCCCTCTTCTGGTTCTCTTTCTAGTTCCTCCCTAGAGTTCCTAGTAGTTTTCTCTTGGAGATCCCACCATCTTCTTGAGAAAAAGGAGAATCTGATACGGGTCATAGCGTGGAAGATTAAGAGGTCTTGGAGATCCCTATTTGATTAGTGAAAGTATTTCATCATCAAAGAAAGACACAACTTCTCTATTAGAGCACAACTGAGCTCCAAAGGTATAATCTACTTCCTTGCATGTTATAGATTTATTAGTTGCTGTTTCTATCTTCTAGATAGATTGTTTTACTGATCATGATGGCTGAGATTGAGGACATGGATCTTGGATTGGGTTTTATAGCCTTCTGGATAATTGATCCCTGCGTTAAGTGGGTCAAAAGTTTTTGAAACCTATCCTAGAGGCCCACCCTATTTCCAACAGAAGCCGAGGCTAGGCTTGACTCGAAATGTGATGCCGCTTTTGAAGAGGGAGCAGAAAGTGCAGTGTTGCATTACAGAGCCCAGGTCATCAGAGTGAGGGACAAGGCCTGGGCAGGAGCGTGGTGCATGGCCCTGAGAGAAGTGGGGATCTCCGAGGATCACCCTTCATTTAAAGGTCCTCCTGCGTATCCAGTCAAGGCGCGTGAGCCGAGCTCCACTCCTGCTATACCTTCTGCACCCGAGGCTCCTCCTGTGGTAATCGAGATCTCTGAGGCTACTGACCCTGAGCCTGTCCAGGCTGAACCCAGTGCCGCTCTCGAGCCTACGTCTTCTTGAGGGCTTCACTCTTGATTTATTTTTTTTCTTTTTTCTTTTGTCTCGAATGTAATGATCAATTGTTGGAATGAAATTCTCCTTTTTTGATAGCTTGGATCTCCATCTTTTGGTGTTTTCTTTCATTTGTCTTTTGCCTTTCATGTCTGTAGTTAGAGATTTTGCCAAGTGTGCGACTTTGGCCCCTGGACCGAGCTTCTTGCACACAAATCCATCCGTGGCATAGCCAAATCCCAACAATCAAGCCGGAGTGAGAGCGAATTGGGTTATGTCCTCCACTTCGGGATTGCTTGTGGTGCGCTTGTCAGTATAGTCGAAACGGCCACTGCGACAACCACGGAGCTGGCTCACCACTAGGTGCGATCCCGGCCTGGCATCTATACCGAGGTATCACTGCGTTATTCGTAGCTTTGGAGATTGTGAAGAATCTTCTGGGCGATTGACTTCCCCAGGCCATAATGATGCTCTTTAATCGTTGTAGGAGGTAAACCGACGGCAGTACGTGTCATCATCTGGATGATCATTTGACTGTCTCGAAAAGACGCATGTCGCCCCAATTGGAGGCGTATGCAGTTTTCGAAGCAGTGTGGCGGGATGCCTGACACGTGTATATGCAACCTTGGGAAAGGATGCCTCTTCCTTGCTATAAATATGGCTGGAAGATCAGGTTTCACATCAACTTACATTCTTGCCTTTGCCGGAGAAGAAACATATAGGTTAGCAGCGAGGGTGTGCTTTTGATGAGAGAGCCGTTGGTGAAGTCAAGTTTTTAGTTTCTGATGAAGAAAGGGTGGCACTGGCGGTTGGAGTTCCGCCATCACCAAACTGCCCGCGTCTTCGTAAAATAGGGCTTTGGCCCGTCTTAGCAGGAGGAAGTCGGAGGGGGTGCTCCCATGGAGTTACTCGCGTCTTCATAAAATACATCCTTGACCACTCCTGCCGGCTGAGAGGAGATCAGACATCTATATTTGGTGACCTCGGGCTGAACATGGAAAATAGATGTCCTTCATTCTCCCCCGCTCTTTCCTCTGACGCATCTATCCCTTTGTGATATAGTAGGAAAACTTTTCTGCTTGTAATAGGATGTAACAGAGATCATTCCTGCTTGTAACCCTTTTTGATAGTTCAATAAAAATTCCTTTTGCCTTGCATCTTCTTTTTTGTTACTTCGAGTGTTTTCTACACTTTGTCTATTGGCTGCTTAGGAATTTTATCCATGTGAGGATAAACTTCACAGTACACCTGCTGAATTGGGATCGAGACGTGACCAACTGGCTCGTCACCAGAGGCGTAGTCCAACTGGTCAGCGACCAGGTATTCTTACCGAGATGCGTGTGACCGAACTGCCCCATTGTTGTTTTGCTAGTCTCAGCACGGGCCTGAACAAATGGGGACGTAACTAGCTGGCTCGTCACCAGAGGTGTAGTCCTATTGGTCAGCGATCTGGTACTCTTACCGAGATGTGCGTGACCGAACTGGAGAGTGCACCTCAGCCGAACTGGGGGGCTACACTGCTGTCGAGTTCTTCATCTTGATGATGTTGAAAGCGATCAAAGATCCTAGACCATTTAGAAAACATGAACTTCTTTCATTGATCTTCAGAAATTTATTACAGCTCAGAAATAATATTTCTTGAGGTGAGTCGCATTCCATGGTCGTGGCAACTCTTTGCCGTCCATGTCCTCAAGTCTGTAAACCGACTGTCCAGCTGTTGAAATCACCTTGAATGGTCCATGCCAATGTGGTGCAAGTTTGCCTTGGTTTGGATCCTTATCTGCAGGGAATGTCTTCTTTAAGACCAACTCTCCGATCGAGAATCTTCTTTCTCTGACCTTTTGATTATAGCCCCTTGCCAGCTACTGCTGATAGGCTGCCAGACGGATGACTGCTGCTTCTCTGCGTTCTTCGGCTAGGTCTAGCTCTTGAGCCAGATTCATATCATTTTGGCCTTGGTCGAAGAGTTTCGATCTCAAGGTCGGAGGCTGACCTCTAGTGGAATCACCGCTTCCATTCCGTAGGCCAGAGAGAAAGGTGTCGCCGAGGTGGAGCGCCTTAGAGTCGTCCTATAGGCCCAGAGGACACTTGGTAGCTCTTCCACCCATCTTCCTTTATCTTGGTCGAGCCTTTTCTTGAGCCCGTCGAGCATCACTTTATTAGAGCTCTCAACTTGACCGTTGCTCTGAGGATAGGGTGGAGTGGAGTAGTGGTTTCTGATGCCGAGCCTCTGGCAGAAGTTATTGAAGAGGTTGGAGTCGAATTGGGTCCCATTATCCAAGACCAAAATTCGTGGAATGCCGAACCTCGTGACGATATTCTTTCACACGAAATTCTTGGAGTCCTGCTTGGTGATGGAAGATAAGGCTTCTGCTTCTGCCCACTTGGTAAAGTAATCAGTGGCCACGATCAGCCACCTCTTATTCCCTGGGGCTCGGTGAAATGGTCCCACGATGTCCAATCCCCATTGGGCGAAGGGCCACGGGCTGGAGAGAGGGCTAAGATCTTGCGCCGGTATATGGAGGGAAGGGGAGAACTTCTAGTATTTCTCTCATTTCATGGTATACAGTTGAGCGTCCTTTTGCATATACGGCCACCAGTAACCCTGGCTGATGGCTCAGTAGGCTAACGATCGTCCTCCGATGTGGCTTCCGCAGATTCCTTCGTGTATCTCATAAAGAAAATCTTCAACTTTATTCGGATGCACACATTGAAGGTATAGGCCGGTGAAGGACTTCTTATAGAGTTTTCCCTCCGGAGACAACCAGATCCGTACTGCTTTCATTCTGATCTTGTGAGCTTCGAGCTTGTTTTCGGGAAGCTGGTCGTCTCTGAGGTAGGTGATGATATGGTCCATCCAGCTTGGACCGAGATCAATGCACAAAACTTGATGAGGTGGGGATAGTTTTATGCTTGGCCTTCCCATGGATCCCACTTCGACGATTCTCTTATTTCCTGCTTCGACGGCGGAGGCAAGGTTGGCAAGAGCATCCGCGTGAGAGTTGGATTCTCTGCCGACCTGCTTGACTTCTGCTTTTTGGAACTGAGCGAGGAGCTTTTCTGTAAGGGCAAGGTAGGCCGCCATCCTTTCGTCTCGAGCCTGGTAGTCTCCAATTAGATGGCTCGTCACCAACTGTGAGTCACTGAAAACTACCAGCTGCTGCGCTCCTAGAATTTTGGCACTATTCAGTCCTGCGATCAGCAACAAGTCCTTCTGGAGCTTGAAGTAGAGAGTCAGAGCTTGTTCGACGACAAGTCCTTCTGGAGATTGAAGGACTACACCAGCGCCAGCTCTTTTAGAGGTAGAGGATCCGTCGACAAAGACTTTCCAGGCTGAAGCAAGGAATCGTTTCCAAGATCACTCTTCTTCAGTCTCTGTGACTTCGTCCTCGTTCCCTGTGCCCCCCCAGTTCGGTGCCTAGTGGGGTCGGTGTCAAACTTGGAGAAATGAATTTGACAATGAAATCTGCCAAAACGTGGGCCTTGATCACCGTCAAATATCATACTGCCCCAGTTCGACGGCCCATTTAGACACTCGTCCAGAAAAACTAGCCTTCTTGAAAAGAGATTTCAGTGGGTGCTCAGTCATGACCACTATCGTATAAGTCTGGAAGTAATGGGAGAGCTTGCGAGAGGCACTGACGAGTGCTAATGCTAACTTCTCCATTGGCAGGTATCTGGTCTCGGCGTCTAGCAGGATCTTGCTCGTATAGTAAATCGGCTTCTGCTGCTTGTTGTCTTCTCTGACGAGGACCGAGCTCACTGCGTGGTCCGAGACCGCCAAGTACAAGTAAAGCATATCTCCCCGTGCCGGAGTCGAAAGCAGGGGAGGTGACGCCAGATAAGCCTTCAGCTCTTGCAAAGCCTTGTCGCACTCCGAGGTCCATTAGAACTGCAAGTTTTTCTTTAGAAGCTGGAAGAAAGGCCGACATTTGTCCGAGGATCTACTGATGAAACGGTTCAGTGCGGCGGCCATACTGGTCAATCATTGGACTTGCTTCGCTGTGGTTGGACTTTGAAGTCCCTGGATTGCCGAGATCTGATACGGATTAGCCTCGATTCCTCTCCTAGTGACGAGGCTCCCAAGGAATTTGCCGGAGCCGACTCCGAAAGCGCATTTAGAGGCGTTTAACTTGAGCTGATACTTTTGAAGGATGTCAAACACCTGACGCAGGTCGGTCAAGTGGTCTTGAGATTGCTTGGACTTGACGACCATGTCATCAATGTAAACTTCTAATGTTTTCCCGAGCTGAGCTTGGAACATCTTGGTGACTAACCTTTGGTAAGTTACCCCTGCATTCTTCAACCCAAAAGGCATCACTTTGTAGTAGTAGATGCCTCTGGGGGTAATGAACGCAGTCTTCTCCTAGTCTGGGCCATGCATTAGAATCTGATGACAGCCTCGGTATGCATCGAGGAAACTCATCCTAACATGACCAGCGGTGGCATTGATCATCTGGTCGATTTTTGGAAGATGGAAGCTGTCCTTGGGACAGGCCTTGTTGAGATCAGTAAAATCGAAATAACTCTCCACTTGCCGGTCTTCTTCTTCACCACCACCGTGTTGGCCAGCCAGTCTGGGTACTGGACTTCTCAGATGGCTCTGGCTTCCAACAATTTTTTAACCTCCTCGATCACGGCCTCTGTCTGTGGGATCTCTGTTATTCGAGCCTTCTGGACGACAGGTTTGTGTTCAGGATCCACATTCAGTCTGTGGCACATGATCTCGGGGGCGATGCCGGGCATCTCGTAGGGGGTCCATGTAAAGACTCCTTTATGCTGCAACAGGAAGTCTAGGAGCTCGGCTCTCTCGGGCTCGGGAAGCTGACTCTCGATCAGGAAATATCTCTCAGGATCATTAGGGTTGATCCTGACCTCGGTAAGCTCTTCAATGCTTTTCTGCTAGGGCTCTCGACCGATCATGTCCAGCTCTGCTTCCAGCTCGGCCATGTTTATCTGCTTGGGTTCTCGCTCGCCCGGTACCACGACCATCATACACCGCCTGGCCATCTCCTGGTCGCCTCTGACCGTGACTATCTCCACGCTGCCGTCCTTATTTTCAAATGGAAATTTCAGCTTCTGGTGGTGAGTGGACTGCACTGCCTCCATGTTGTGTAGCCAGGTCCTCCCCATTATGGCATTGTATGGGGACGGCGCATTGACTACCAGGAAATCGGCCGTTATTGTGGCTCCTGCAACTTTGACCTTGAGAGAGACCTTACCCTTGGGGTACACAGGCTTGGTGCTGAAGCCGATCAAGGGGGTGCGTGCTTCCTACAAATCTTCTTCTCCAAGGCCCATCCTCTTGAAACAATCATAGTAGAGAACCTTGGATGAGCTGCCGGGGTCGACGATAATTCTCTGCACTTGACAATTCTTCAAATTCAATGTGACTATCAGCGGGTTGTTGTGGGGAGTTGCACTCCCCCTAGATCCTTCTCCGAGAACCAAATCTTTGGCCTCTCCTTTCGAGCTTAATGGACCGCGCATTCCTTACTCGGTTCTACCGAGGTCGGCGGACGTGGGAGTCCATTGGGTCCGACCCTTTCGTAACCGGGGTGCAGGAGCGGGTATCAATATTTTTTTGTGTGGGTGTGCCAGATTTTCTATTTTACTTGGAATTGCAAGTGGTGATCCGGAGATTGACCTTCGCAAGTAAAAAGGAAATCAATTTTTTTCAGGTTCTCTATTGCACATATATTTAAGAAAAGAGACATTTTCTTGATTTGCCGTGAAAGGTGATTTTTTTGGCATTTATAGCCGATTTTTTTTTGCGTTTATAGCCGATTTTGGCATTTATAGCCAATTTTAGCATTTATAGCCGATTTACAATTCTTATCAATAATGAAAGACAAGAGTTGTGATTTTTGTCTCTTTTAGAAAAATACAAACTACAATGAAAAGCAAGAAAATGATGATCTAACTTCTCAGGAGATTGTGGGGTACCCGTTCAGATTGACGGTCTCAAGCCATATGTGGACTTCGCCATCATCCATGCAGATGAGAACAGAGGATGTTCTTGATTTGCTTGACTTGGCTATAACCTCAGATTTTTAGAGGACAAAGACCAAGAGGAGGCCTTATGTCCAATAAAAAGCTAAGTAGACGGACTGAAAAACCAAGTCTAAGCCATTGGAGGCAGAAGGAGAAGGCAAGGACCTTGGGGGGGGGGGGGGGGTACCCCCTAAGGAACTTTTGTCACCTTGTAGTGGTGGCCGCTGCAGAACTTCAGCAGAGTTTTCTCTCTTTCTTTCTTTGGGTTTCTGTGCTTTTTTCTGATCTTTGAAAGTGATGTCTGTGTCTGATCTCCTTTTCTTATTGGAATGCTCTCCTACTTATAGGCTTTAGGTAGCCATTTTGGAGGATTTATGAGCCTTAATTGTTATAAAGCTACATAAAGGGAGGAGTTACAAGATTGAAATCTTTATTTTGTAACTCCTTTTTCTTGGCTTCTGATTGGCCGGAGGAGATTGAGGGCATTTAATCGCCTTTAATCACCATGATGGGAGGAGTTTCATGTTTTAAATGCCATGAATCTCTTGACTTGTAACTCCCATTTGCTTGCTTCTGATTGGGCCGTCCAAAAAAATGAATTAATGACTGCAATAAAGCTAGTCAATGAATTGCATTAAGTGGTCGCCGAGCAATCGAAGAGTCGCGGGCCGTGCCACGTCTTTTGGAGTTCCTTTGGTGATGATCATTGATGGATCTCTATGTAGATTGACATCGGATGACCATGTAACTTCAGGTATTGGTTGCCAACAGCGGGTCGGTGCCATCTGTACTATCGATTTCTGGATCGGTCGGGTAGAAAACACACTTTTTTGGTTGACCGGTTGGCGATCAATATTGATTTTGATACTCTTGACAATCGACCCGTGATTTTGACGGATGTTGAAGGATTTGGTGTCCCAAAAGTATGAATTTTGAAAAATCTCAGGAGTTGGAAGCTTCGAATCATGAAAAATAATGAAAAATGGGCTTTCCCGGGCGAACCCGGCAATTCTGGGCTCCAGGGTCGCCAGGGACCATGGGCCAGGGTCGCAGGGGCCTACGACCCTGGGGGGAAATTCTCCCCTTTTGTCCCGTTTTGCGGCCATTTTTTATGTTTTTTGGTTTTTTTTCTTCTGTATTTTTTCTTGACATTTTGATCATTTATTGGCCTGATTTTCCTATAGAAAACTTGACAAGAATCTTTGCATTTTGGAGTGCAAAGTTTCCAATTTTCTGGGAAAGTCGAAGACTTTGTCGTGTAGAGATGCCGATTTTCCGTCAGAAGCTGAAACTGGGTCAAACGATGTCGGAATGACCTGAAATTTGAGATGTAGCATCCTGAGCAATAAATAAGACAACCATAGGCTATTGTTTGAGTTTTGAAGTCGTTTGGGGTCCTTTCGCCAGCATACTTGTTTTTGTCGCGAGGGGGATATCGCGCTTTAATGTGCGGTCAACCGGTGTCCGATTGACTTGAAATTTAACAGGGAACCTATTGGAGTCACTTTGAGATGATCCATAGGCTCTGTCTTGTAAACCATGGTCCCGGGGAGCTTCGCCTCCGAGAGGCCTGATTTGGCTTTCGAGCGTCAAAGTATGGTCAAATATTGTCGAAATGACATGAAACTTGACGTGTAGCCCTTTGTAAGCATTTTGAAGCTGTCCATATGCTCTTTTTGATGAGTGATGGCCTCGGTGGTTCTCATTCCGAGAAGCTTGATTTAGCTGTTTGATGGTTGATGGAGGGTCAAACGTTGTCGGTTTAACTTGGAACTTGACGTGGAGCCTTTTGGATGTATTTTAAGACCATCCATAGGCTCTGGTCGAAGATTTGGTGTCTCCGATGCTTTTACCGCCGGGAGCTTCTGTTCAGCTATTAGAGAGCGAAGTTAGGCCAAATGATTTTGAAATGGCCCGGAACTTCTTGTGTACTTCTTTTTTGACTGTCTTGAAGGATCTTGCAGTTTTTGTTTGATTCTTACAGGATTTGATTTTTTAAAGTAGCATTGCCTATTTATGGCAGGCTGCAACTTCATGTAGCTTTCGTGAGTTTGGAGAGGCAAAGTGACACATTTTTTGGTGTCAACAAATGCCCCTTTGAGGTACAGCAACGAGTCGCTTAACTTTTGTAGTCGATGTGCCTCGAAGAGATTTTTGAAGGAGAGCTTGTGACTTGACCAAGAGTCTTTGAGCAGTCTTTCTTTTGATATTGTAGCCTTTTGAGCTTCCAGGGGAATTTTATGGTAGTGAAAGAAATCACGTACCATCTCAAGGCAAAATTTTGCAGATGACATCAGGGATGTGGATTTGGGTTTTTGTTTTTGGCCTTGTGACCTAACAAGCTGTATGTGGCAGGTTAGGGGGTCGGGTTTGATTTTGACCGTGTGACCCAACAAGCTGTATGTGGAATGTTGGGGGGTCGATTTTGATTTTGATCTTGTGACCTAACAGGCGGTATATGGCAAGTTAAGGGATCAGGTTTTGGTTTTTGGTTTTGGTCTTGTGACCTAACAAGCCGTATGTGGCAAGTTAGGGGACCGGGATTTGGTTTGGATTTCTGTGGAATGTCAATTTCAAGATTTTGGCTCAATTTGGTAGATAAGGCTGGATGGTTTGATTTTTGAAAGCTCATGGGGCTTGGAATTCTTTTTTTATATGGTCCAATCAACTCAAAAGAGGCATGGAACCATATTTGTATGCTCTTGGTAAGAGGGATTTCTCTTTGACTAAAAGCCCAAATTTTTTTTTTTTTTTTGCCTAGGTGGTCAAACCTGGCTCATATGGGCTAACCCATGGGACCTTAAGCTTTTGGGATGGCTTAGATCTCATATGGTGTCATTTTTATAAAAAATATCTAAAAATATCTCTTTTGGATAGAGAATATCTAAGAATATCTTTATTTAGAGAGAATCTCTCATGTTCCCTTTATTTTGGGAGAGAATATCTCAAGATATCTTTCTTTGGGAGAGAATCCCTCAAGATATCTTTCTTTTGGGAAAGAATCTTTTAAGATATCTTTCTTTTGTGAAAGAATTTTTCTAATTTCTTTCTTTTGGTAAGGTTACTAATTAGTAACACTTAACTCTTTCTTGTTTCCTTCTTTGGTTTGCTCTCTTCTATAAAAGCAAGGGGAGGTTGGATCTCTTGCTCTTATTAATTTCTTTTGCAACAATCTCAAAAGTGCTCCAAGACCAAGAGTTTTTCTTCTTCAAAGATCTTCAAGCTTTTCTTCTTCTTCTCCATCAATGGCTTCAAGTAAGTTTTCTTTCTCAAGAAAACTCCATTCTAGAAAAAAAAAGTGTTTGGTTTTTTTTTTGTTTCTTTCTTTTCTTTTTGTTTCTTTCCACGTGTTTTCTTCTCTTTTTTTTTTACATGTGTTTTTTTTTTTGTTTTGTTTTGTTTGTGGACCGTATGGACAGATCCGTACGGATCTGGCCGTAAGGCCACGTGGCCTGTGGGTCAGTCCCCTTTTTTTTGTTTTTTTTTTTGCTGTTCGTTTTTTATCTCTCTCTCTCTCCCTTTTTTTTTTGAGAAAATTTCTTTTTCTTTTTTTTTGTTATGTTCTTTCTCCCTTTTTTTTTTTGAGAAAGTTTCTTTTTTTCTTCTTTTTTCTTTTTCGCTCATCATGATAATGCATTTTTTGGAAAACCAAGATGTTCATGCATGTATTTTTTTTGTAAATTGAATTTGTAGCATGATGTGATAGCATACCTGAAAGTTTTTACAAATTTTGGAATTTGGAGCTCGCAGCGATTTTGAGCCCTTCTTGATTTTGCGGAGACTTTGAGGTTTTGAAAGTTTGGAGTTTCGGAGCTCGCAGCAATGTTGAGCCCATCTTCAAGCTTTCTATTTCTTTCGGGGTATTTCCTTTTTCTTCGGAGTTGCCCCGGAGTCATGTCAAAACTTTGCTAGATTTTTTTTAGCGAAATTCTATCATTTTGATGATGATATTTTTCTTTTCAGTCCTTTGCAGGTGGTTCCTCCAGAACGAACAAGGGTAAAGAGCCTGCTACAAGCGTTCCTCGTCGATCTGCTAGATCTTTTAATTCGGCCGTTCAGCAGGCCTGGGAGAAGGTTTAGTATGTTGAGAGAAACCTAGAAGAGTGCGACTCCCTCAACAGAGATGAGATGAGGCAGCGACTGATCGCTCTCAAGAGTGAGGAGTTTTATCAGATCATGGTAAACAACCGTCCTTGGGTGATGGACGATCAGAGGGTTTTGCCCAAGCCTACCTTATTCTTTGGTGATGCAGTCCCTGACGACGTGACATACCAGAGGAGATGTTTTTAGTTCTCTTACACAGTTGATGGTGAGAAGAGAACCATTGTTACCCGGTCGATGTTTGATCGTATTGTCCCGATCATGAGCTTTGCCCCCACGTGCTCTAAGAGGGAAGATCCTCCAAGCTGTGTGAGAAGGACAAATGTAATCAAGACTGGGTTTTTTTTGGCGGTTCTCCTAGATATGCGGAGAAGTTGCCTGCTGACATGGACATGTTGATGCCGGCCAGCGGCTACCAGGAACTGATTATCCGTCGGTCGATTTGGGACCGATGGGCCTTGGCATTTTCAGCAGTGACGGCAGCAATTGGGTGAAGCCTTTTCGACTTCGTGGCCGTTTCAATGCTGACTCCAAGTAGAAGTCGTGGACTAATTACGTCCTGCTGATTGATGGCGCCGTTTTGAAGGAAGCTAGGATTTTTGATGCGGTTCGCGCCTTTAGGGAGACCGTGATCTTTTCCGACGAGGCCTTTATGGCTATGTTGGAATCATTCCTTCCACAAACCAATATATTCGTTGTGACGAATGGTGAGATTGGTTTCTCTTTAAAGGAGCTGAGCGCCATTACTGGATTGCCCATCCTTGGCAGACTCTATGAGGAGTTTATACCGATCGACAACGTCTTTGAGGAGCAGTCTGAGGAGTTCAAGCTTTTGTACTTTTAGCTCATCGCCTATGATTTTTTGACGGAGAAGGAGGGCACAAAAGTAAGATCCAGCAGTTGGAAGAGTTTTAGCTCTTCGTCTCCCAACTTCTTTAAAAGCGGGGAGCGTTCTGATAGCATGACCCGGGAAGACTGGGCTAAGGATCTGGGTTCAAAGAAGATTTCGGCTATGCAAGAAGAGTTGAGAGATTTCTTTGCGAGTACAAACGCCATATATCCTGACATTGCACTGCGGAGAGATCTCACTCTTTACCTCACTTATTGGCTAGGTGAGGTTGTTTTTGCTGGAGGAGATGGAACGCACATCAGGCCGCATTGTATTTTTCCAGCTTGTCAGATGGCATTTGGAGAGCAGCTTGCTTTGGTGCCAGCTCTTTGCTCCTACTTGTGCATCGGACTACAGGCTGCTGCTGTTTTGGTTCGGCTTGGGCTTCCATGAACAGGGTATTTTTAGCCCATATCTTCTATTCGTGGTATGTATACCACTGTCCTGGCTTCCACCAGCTGGGTGTTGCACAGGATGATGATCCTCTCACGATTCGACTGGCTAAGGGCAAAGCCGTGTCCGAATCACTTTTGTTTGCCCGCATGAGGATCCGACGGTTCAGGGATGTCGAGATGAGGCAATCTTCAGTGAAGCTTTCTCCGGAGTTGCAGAAGAAGGCTTTTGACTTTGGTGCCTCCTGAGACTCTACCAGGGCAGGGTCGGGAAGGCATTACTCTTTGACAAATGTAGAGAAGGAGTGGCTTTTCAGCATACGTGTCGGTACGATGGTGTACCGCAGACATCTTTTCGTCGACATCCAGCCGTATGTACCTTCTCGCTTTGCTTTGCAATTGGGCTTTTCTCAAGGCGTTGTTGGAGCTTCTTCAAGCATGGTGAAGCGCTTTGGAGGTTTACAGGATCGGAGAAATGCATGGGCATTCTATAGTGCTAAAGACACTACAGCCATGATTTCCTATCTTGTATTGTCGACTTCCCGGACTGCCGGCTTCGTGAAGTGGTTCACGGAGAGCTTTTCGGCATATCGGAGGCTTTCCAAGAAGGTGCTTGATGTGAAGCTATCGTCTGGAAAAGGCCTTGGAAAGTCGGATGGCGTCTAGCGAGAGGAAGTTTGGGCCTTCCTTTCTGGAGAGAAGCACAAGATAGGTTTTTTCGGTGACCAGGGCGTCATTGGTTCTGAAGCTGTTCGAGAAATACCTGATGAGGTTTAGAGCAGCTAGAACAGGAGGAAGCTGAGCTTGTTGCTTGGATGCAAGCGGCACAGAGGCGAGCTTCCGTGGAGTCTACTGACAAGGGTAGACCATCCAGTGAGGAGTCAAGTGGGAGACCTGACTCTGACATCGGGGCAGGTTCCTCTAAGAAGCGAGCCCGCAGAAGTAAGAGGAAGAGGAGTCATCATCGCAGCAAGGGGCTGTCGCGACCCCGGACCGGGTTAGGGGACCAAATCCGGGATCGGGACCTGATGATGCCGCGCCACGTGCATCTCTTTGGCTAATCCGCACACGAAATTAAGAAAAACATTTATCAGTGCACGTGATTTCCCACAGGGTTCCGCGGTGAGGATTATCCATACATTTCATCTCACATATAAACATATCAAACATGTATTCTAGATTGTGGAAGCGTGTAGCAAATCATATTGGTGCTATTCCATTCCATAAATAAGACACGATTTATAATTGACATGACAAGATATCAGAATGAGCAATGATCATAAGCATATTTCCCAAAAGTAAAATTAATTGTATATACAAAAGATTAGTTGCTTAAATTGCCCCAAAATAATGGTCAACAAAGACCATACATCCAATAAAACTCAAAAGATGATATTACGAGTTCCCAAAATGTCATCCTCAAGGCCTAAACGAATGTCTACATGACATCGTCGGCTTGCCACTCTATTACGCACTGCAGTTCACCGATTGCCTCCTTAGGCTCCTCCTCGATGGCAATAGGTTCGGGACCTGAGTACTAAAATAAATGGATCAGACACGACGGTCTGGCAGGTGGGTGAAAAGATATGACAATAAACAAAACAATGATACTTTGTAAGAGTTTAGAAAACCTGTGTATAAATAATGAATTTCATAAAAGATAATGAATCATTTATTAAAAACGACATGAACGATATAAAGCAATAAAGGTACCAAGAATAAGGAACTGATAAGATGGCAACCACACAAAGCTAAATCCTCTCTCACTAAAGTGAAGAGAGCACATACCCTACAGGATCATTGACCTCAGTCACACAAGGTGAGGAGGGACAATGATAAAATACTATAATATACACATATATATACTCTGCGGGACCACTGTAGCGAACCGAGTAAAAACTCTGCGGATTCCAGACTGGAGCTGACTAACAGGAGGGAAAGGATCTCCAAGTCGGTGGATCAAACCGACAAGGTTGTCCAAGCTTAGTGGTGCCGACTCATAGGTCAAATACGAGAAATTAAATCAAATGCATAGTAAAGGAGCGGGGTGCCCATAGGCACGAATACATATTCATATCAGGTCGAACATATATAGGTTAGCAAAAGCTAAACACATTACTTCCAATACTCTCGGGGCAGTCTAGTCATATAACGTGGGTTTAAAATCCAAAATGAGAGTTTGGTTGAAAATCGAATAAGAGGAGTTTCTCATACATTTTCGGGCTAGACATTGAGGTTCCCAGAATTGAATCAGTGTGGATAGGGTCCCGTACGTCGGTCATGATATAAATTGGCACTCTTTAAGAGTTAGGGACATTTCGGGTCCTTATACACATTGGCCAATCTAGAAAACCTCACTGAATCTCCATGATGAGGTTTCTTCTCCCTCCGGACTTCATACAACGCCCTACAGTCCCTACATAGTATTGGGGCTCCAAACAATACCTCCCCAAGCCTAAAAATAATATTTCAAGTCTTTAAGTATTAACCCAGGCATGACAGGCAGTTTGCTCGAGCGGGATCCGGCTGCGGCACCAAAAGAAGAACCGAGGGACTCTGGAGTGGTTCCAGAATCTCCAACTGGTATAACTTCTTTTGTTTTTTTTTTTTGTCTGTGACTTGGTTTGCTAACATTTTTCTTGTCAGCTGACTTGCCACAGGATTCCGATGACTTTGAACCATCGATGGACGCAAATGTTGATGATGCTTCCGATGAGTTCATGGAGGAAGGGAGTGTTCCGCCAGTCATCGAAGAAGGTATTTTGTAGTAATAACCCCGATAATGATTTTTTAATTAGGATCATATTCATACCTTTTTGTGTTTCTTTGGCAGGTTTTGAAGTGACAGATGAGAGTCCATTGCTTCCTTCAGAACCAGAGCAAGAGATGCCAGAGGTTGATCTGGAGGTAGAGACTCTTGCAACCAATTCTGACACAATGGAGGAGGTACCTCGTGCTGAGATTCCTTCCCTAGCAGCTCCAACTGGAAAAAGTTCTTTTGCTCCTCTTCCAACGGGGTATGGCATGAGCAGCCGACCGACGGAGCAGGGCGAATCTTCGGCTGGGCCATCTCTTCTGTTTGCAAAGAAGGTGGTGGTGCGGGTTCTGAGCTCTTGGATTGAGACTCTCCTTGCTGGGCACTTGGATGCCGGATTTGGCATGATCCAGCATGTGCAGGAGATTCTCGGTGATGCCGAAGAGGCTGTTCAGGATGTCACAGGTGCCAGGGCGATCATTGATAGGATCATTGCACTGGGTGACAAGTGGTTTGAGACCATGGGTTTTGCCGACGACTAGTTCTTCAAGGAGATGTTCTTGGACCCTGCTGATAAGGCTAAGTCTGACCTGAATGAGGCTACACAAAGCAGGAAGCAGCTAGTCCGAGAGAAGAACTTAGAAGAGCTAGCCATCATTGGGCTGACACATGACCTTAACATCCTTGATAGGGAGGTCAATGAGGCCAGGAAATGTCTTAAGCATTTGAAGGCACAAGTTGCTGCCAAGTGGGCTGCTATAACAGAGGCTCGTGACAGGGAGAGTGCTCTGATTCGCCGGGTCGCAGACGCTGATCGAGGTCTCAAAAAGAAGTTTTAAGAGGATAAATAATGGCAAACTGATCGGGATAAGCTTCCCGGTGTGAAAGAAGGGTTACAGCCTACCCCAGCATCTCATGGCAAGTTTCTGAATAAGCGTGCCCTGGAAACTCTGACGGCTGAGGCCAAAAGTCTGCTCGAGGAGCTCAAATTTTGGCTAGAGACCATTTTTGGTTGAGCTCCTGATTTTTTGTAGCAGAAACTATCCTTCTTTTTTTTGGTACCACATGTATTTTTTGGTACTCTCTCTTCTTTTTTTTTGTGTAGTGCTTGTAAACACTTTTTTTTGTACCACATGTATTCTTTTGGTACTCTTTTTTTTCCCTACGCTCACTTAAATCTTTTTGTGATGAAAGCAATTGCTAAATGGGATTTGATCAAAAGCTTGTCATTTTGTGAAAATCCTTTGTCAAATGATTGTTTTGGCATGGGAGCCAGATTTTGTTTGTGGCTTTGATAGCCGAGTTTGTGGCATTGATTGCGGGGTTTTTTTTTTTGAAAACCAAATTTTGGTTTGTGGCATTGATAGCCGGTTTGCTTTGTGGCATTGATAGCCGGTTTGTGGCATTTATAGCCGGTTTTGGTTTTAAAAAAATGCAAGTATCGACTAAAAGTCGCCTCCCTGTTGAATGGTCTTGTAAGTATCGATGGAATGTCGCATCCTTGCTCATTCGGTTGCGAGTATCGATGGAATGTCGCATCCTCACAGATTTAGGTGCAAGTATCGATGGAATGTCGCTTCCTTGCTTTTCAAAAATTTTGGTTTTGCGGGTACTGACTTGATGTCGTTTCCCCATGATTTTTGAAATTTGCGGTTTTCTCGAACCTTTAGGTTATGGATATCAACTGCAATGTTGCATCTCCACAATTTATTAGTTTTTTCGAACCTTTGAAATTTGGGTTGTGGATATCAACTGAAATGTTGTGTCTCCACGGTTTTTAGGTTTTTTCGAACCTTTGAAATTTGGGTTGTGAATATCAATTGAAATGTTGCGTCTCCACGGTTTTTTTGTTTGATTTTGCAAGTATCGATGAAATGTCACTTCCCTGTGATTTTGGAAATGTCGAACGTGGTTCGTATTCCTCCGATTTGTTTGAGTATCGACTAAGTGTCGCTTCCCCGTGGTTTTTTTTTTTTTTGGAAAAACCAAAATTTTTTTTTTTTTAAAGACACGAAGGTCATAAGTTTTGACCTAAAACCATTTTGGTGGTAAAAGGCAGGGTGGACTAGGGTGGAAATCCCTGAATCCGGATTTTGTTTCAAGCCACGAATTTTGGGTTCAAGGATTGAAAACTTTGGTCAAATTAGCGAGAGGTTCCTAAACTTGGAATGTTTGAACGATGAAACGGTGAAGGTAAACATTGTTTGAATTTCTAGAAATTTCAACATTTGATATGAAAATTCTAAAAAGAGTGGGTTTGACGAGCGAGTACCTGGAAACAGGTTTTGGCCGTACAGGCATTGCTCTTACCCAGTTGGGTATGTCTTCAAGGGTAGTACCGCTTTAAGAACTTGCCATTGATGGGCAGCATACATCTGTCACCCTCCAAGTTTAGGAGTGCGTATGCGCCATTGGAGAAAACCTTGTTGATGACGTAGGGTCCCTCCCATTTTGGCTCAAACTTGCCTTTGGACTTGTGAGCGAAGACCATTGGTGTCTTTTTACCACAAGAACCAAGTCGCCCTTTTTGTAGGCGCGTTGCCTGACCTTTTTGTCGAAAGATCCTGCCATGCGTGCTTGGTAAAGTTCAATGCTTTGTCGAGCTTCGAGCCCTCTTTCATCGAGATTGTCTAGCTCATGGAATCGCAATTTGACATTACTTTCTTGAGTCATGTCATTTTGCAAGGATACTCTCAAGGAAGGAATTTGTACTTCCAAGGGTACGACAACTTTGCATCCATAGACCAAGGAGAATGGTGTGCTATGGGTTGGTCCTCGAACGGTGGTTCGATAGGCCCACAAAGCTTCGGATAGTTTGTCACTCCAGTCTCTTTTGTGACTAGAGACCATTTTCTTGAGGATTTTGTAGAGTGTCTTGTTGAAAGCTTCTGCTAATCCGTTTGCTGCAGGATTGTATGGAGTCAAAGGACAACTTTGGATTTTGTATTTGTCGCAGAACCTGTAGAATCGATGATCCCGAAATTGTGGTCCGTTATCATGGACAAATCTTTTGGATATGCCGAAACGACAAATGATGTTGGTGCGCAGGAACTGAAGGACTGATGAGGTCTTCATTTCGTTGAGCGCAAATGCACTTGACCACTTGGAGAAATAATCCGTAGCGGCAAAGATGAAGCGATGACCTTTGCTTGAAGGGGAGAAATAGGACCTATAATGTCCATACCCCGGCTTCGAAAGGCCATGAGATCGCTGTAGGATGCAAGATCTTTTGTTGAAAGGTTCGAATGTGGTTCTTCCACAACATATTTGGAGGCTTCCAGCTCAATGAAACCTTCTGGGGTTACAAAGGTATTTCCAGACCAAGGTTTTGTTCCTTTCCAGGGGTCTTCTTGATTGGTAATCTTCTCAAGGCTTGCTATGAGATGGTCCCAATCGCCTGTTGAAACTGGGTCGAAGTAAGGTACTTCTTTTGGAGATGAGGGTTCTTCTGGGTCAAAGGACCACACGTCTGTGCCATCGGACAATTCCTCTTCAGTGTAAGAGAAATCATACCAACTGGATGAGCTTCCTGGATCTTTTTCAGGTGACTCATCGAAGAGATATCCAGGGAGATCGATGTCTTCATGGACTTGAGATGTTGAGGCTTGGTCAGTAAATTGACTTTTAAGCCTTTGTGTCAACTGTTTCAGGGGAGTGTCAGGATCATACCCTAGGCCGTGCGAAGACTTTTCTACATGGCCATAGAGTCTCCAATTTTCCAGCTGGCTTTTAGTCAAGACGGGCCCCAATGGCGGGAGAATACCACGTCCTTCTCACAAACCGACTGGGTTTTGAGCGTCATAGCCCATTTTCTTCATAATAGCTTGTGTCATAGGACTAGATAAAGATAGTTGAGGCATACCTTCATTTTGAAAAGGTTCAAGCTTGGAGTTTGATGAAGAAGTATCCGATCTATGGAAGAAGATCGACTTTTCCCTTGCTGAAGTTGCTAGAACAACGAAGGAAGCTGACATAGGATCTTCAATGTCAGAAGGTGTCTCCATTGGAGTAAGAGCGGGCTGAACTTGCTGAGTGTCAGCCTTGCTTAACGATGTGTCGTCTTCTGGCTCTGAATCTGAATCCGTGTCTTGCATGATAGACATGAAAGAGACAATAAATTTGCCCCCAGACTTTTGCTTTGCCTTCTTCACTTTAGTCGTGATGACAAAAGGCTTCAAAGGTTTGAGGGAGATGATGAAGGGAGTTTGAATGCTCTCTTCGGATTTACCGGATGGTTTGTTTTCTTCCGGTGATTGTTGAAGAGCCTTGCCTTTATCTTTCTAGAGATTTTCGGCAAAGGGTGCTGTGTGATTCTCCTCTTCTTCTTTTTCACCTTCATACATCTGTGAGTATGAAAAGTGGACTTCTTTACCTTTGAAGAGTTTTCTGTCGGCAAAGACTCAATGTATCATGCCGTAGTCGCCAACAAACTTGATGCATTGATGTAGAGTTCAAGGGACAACACCATTCTCGTGGATCCAAGGGCGTCCGAGAAGGATGTTGTAGCATGAAGGGGCTTTTATTACATATACGGTATCCTCAGAGATAAGATCACCTATTTGCAATTTAAACCTGATTTTGCCGATAGGCCGTTGAGTACTCCCATCGTATCCAAAGATAGATACAGATGTATGGCTCAGCTTGCTGGGTGGGATGCCCAATTCTTCAAGAGCCGAAGTGGAGATGAGGTTGAATGCAAAACCTGGATCGATCTGAACTCTGTGCATAGGCATTTCCTTGATGTACCCTGTGAAGTACAGGGGTCGGTTGTGCCTTGTTTCGCCAAGTAGGAGGTCTTCCTTTGTGAAGGCGATGGTTGCACCGGCTGCCTTTTGAACTGAGAGGCATTCGATGCATGATCTCTCAGTTTTCTTATTTTCTCTCTTTGAGGAAGTTTCTGAGTTTTTGACCCGATAGTCCATTTCAATTTGGAGGACTTGTGGGGCATGTTTGTCGACATCCTCATTCAGCTTTTGTAATTCTGAAATGAGATTATCACGAGTGCGCGGAGACATTCGCAATAAGTCTAGGATGTGCAGACGTGCAGGTATGTGCTTGAAATGTTCAATCAAGTCATACTTGAAAGCCTCCTTGGGGCCTGCATGTTCATCATTGTTGCCACTAGGGGCGCTTACAACATCTTTTCCCGAAGGATTTACATAAGTAAATGAAGATTGATTGTAATTTCTGTGGTAGTTCCGGCGAAAGCGGGTGCCTCTACCAACTTCGAGAGCTTCTTGAGAAGGGTCTTCGTTTGGAAGATTGTTTTCAGGATCAAGAGGCTGTCGTATTACATTTGTTGAGGATGTATCTGCAGCAGAGTTGCCATCCTTAGTGATTGTGTTGCACGGAGCATTTTTCAGGAACAAGTCCTGAACAGCATCCAGCAACCTTTCTTCTTCGTTGACCAATTCATCGTCCCAAGCATCAATACCTGGGGATTCTTCAGTCAAGAAAGGTGTGAGCTTTGAAGTCACAGTCTCAGGAGAAGAAACCTGAGAGGGTGTCGTCTCAGTGAAAGTCACGTGAGATGAGGTGGCTCCAGAGGATACGTTGCTAAGCGTCGTCGGAGTGTAAGTGACCTCATCAGACGATGCTTCAGAAGAGCTATAATCCCGAATTATCACATTACAGGAAGCTCTAACAGGAGACGTTGCTTGATCGGAGTCAGACTAATCCTCGGATGTAAGAGGATCGTCTATCATACAATTTTCTCCACTTTCAGGAGTTAAGGGAGGATGTACCTGATGGTCTTCAAGGACTTCCAGCTCTGGATTGCGAGGAAGCTCGTTGACGCGATCTTGCTCTTGTTCTACGGCAAGATGCTGCAAAATCCTTGCATATTGTTCAAGATCAAGCATAGGAGCCAAATATTCTTCTTCGTCTGCTCTTCGTGGTTCAACATGGTTGGGTTCCATTGGAGCAATGACGGGTGTTGGTTCAACAACATTTTCATGTAGAGCATCTTGGTCTTCTTCATCATTAGACCAGTATCCTTGTGGCTGTGGGGGTTATACCAAATTACTAGCATAAGATGAGTTTCAGGAACCCATTCTTCATCGGAGAGATATTCTCCTGTTTCAAAGGACTCCTCCCACTCGTCGGTGTAGTTGGATTCGAATCCATCATCGGTGTCGCTGGACTCATATCCATCAATGGAGAATCCAACTACCGAATTGAAAGAGTATGATGCCCCCTGCATGGCTTCTTTGAATTGAGGTGGCATGAAATCAATGAGAGTGAATTTTCTTACCCCCTTTGAAGTCTCTGGAAGGGCCGTTTTTGTTGTCTCCAGTGAAGCGGTAGAGGAGGCCTCTGCCTTTTCTTGGACTTCTTATTTTGGCTGGGTCTTCTCTTGCCGTTTGAACTTGAGGAGATAGTTTCCTACCTCCCAATTTCATCTTCCAGGAGATCGGGATGTACTCATATGGGTTGTCCATCTGGTGTCGGGTAAGGAACCAGTTCTTCTGACGCTTGGATTGTATTTATCACCTTGAAGGAAGTAACGATCTTCTTCTTCAGTGATTTTGGTGTTTGTCCACATGACACCATGTTGACGGAGGCAGACCCATAGTTTTTGTCGAAGGTGATGACTCCATTTTTCCACATCTCGTTTATTTTCTCCCTCACAACGAAGCATTGATTGAGAGGATGCGAGATCATCTGGTGGTATGGACATTACTGAGGATCGTTGGTTTTGCCAACATCACCCGATTTTTTGGGTTCAGACAAAGTGAGCTTTCCGTTTGCCACGAGAGCTCCGAAGACTTCATCAACATCTTCATCGAATGGGTATTTCTTTTCTACTCGCTCTTTGAAGGCATCAGAGAGTTCGGGTCTCTTACCAGCAGCTTTATTTTCAGCTTTCTTTGGTGGCTGAGGAGCTGACTTGGTCTGCACATTGAGGACCTCTTTTTTCTTTATTTTTGAGGTTGCAATGGTGGTTGGCTCTTTTCTTGAAGATTTTTTTACTGTTGAGGTCTTTAATCACCATTTCAGCTTCGATGGAAGCTTCTAGGAGTTCTCCCAGGTTCTTTGATTTGTTGCCGATGATCATGGAGCGGATTCTAGCTCTCATGTTGTTTCGGCAAATGTCGACTAGCGACGCTTGTGGCAATACATCAGAGCATTTGTATGCCATTGCTTTCCACTTGTGAATGAAGTCATATGTTGACTCATTCTCCCCCTGTTTTAGGCTGTACATTTGAGCCATAGTAGCGGGATGATCCTCACCTTTGAAGTGAGTTAGGAAGCGTATCTCTAGCATGGCCCAGTTTTGGATGGATTCCTCCGGCAAAGTGGAGTACCAATCAAAGGCCGTACCTTTTAGGGTACTTGCAAAGAGGTGAATCTTGAGTGCATCTTGATCCGCGATAGCTCCCGTCAAGATCTTGAAGTGGATGACGTGCTGTCTAGCTGATCCTTTCCCCATATATGTTTGGAGAGTAGGATGCTTGAATTTTGTAGGGAACGGGATCGAGTCCATCCATAAGGGATATGGTGGCTTGATCCCATCCTCCTTGAGTATATCCTTTTCTTTTGCCTTTGAACGGATACTGTCTAGGTCCTTTTTGGTAAGGGCGCGTGACTCATTTTCTTCTCCATTTACCTCATCATCTTAAAGATTTGGAGGAGGTTCATTGTTCGCCTGATTTTGGAAGGCGAGGAGAAGGTTTTCCATCAGAGTTTCAATCCTCTATTGGCGTTGTTCCAACTGCTGGATGCGTGTGAGCGCATCATCTTGAGGTGGATTGTGAGGTGGTGGCTCAAAATTTGTAGCCAGGACGTTCATCCCTCGAGATTCGAACGAAAAAATTGTCCTGGTGACTGAGCTGGGGCTCATTCTTTTTTATGAAGAGCTTGAGAAAGGATCGCTCTGTCGTCCTTTGCTTAAAGGAGCAGAGGACTCTTCTGAATATCTTTTTGTCCTGGAGACGCTGCGGGTCATCGGACGTCGGACATGGATTTTGGATGCTGACTTTTGGCGCCTCTTGGTTTTTCCAACCATATGGACAGCAGCAACTTGGTTGGGTCTCTCTTTTTCGACCCATTTGTGAGAGACTTGAAGCGTAGGAGGCTGGGTCCTTTGCTTCTCTAATCTGTTTTGTCGATAAGACGCGCGGCGGCGTATACGACGAGCAATTTGAGCTTCGGTCAGCTCTGGCTGGGCTTTGACAATGAAGGATGTGCTCCCTCGGGCGCAGCAGCCAAGCCTGTCTTCTTTGTAGCTAGGCAAGGACAGGATGCGAACCCGGTCCTTCGCCTGTTGCAGCGAAACTTTATATTTTTCGAGTTCGGCCTCTGTAGATATGAAGGGTCGAACCGAAGGATTGTAGGCCTTAGCAGGTGCTTGCAGAGGCCTTATGATGCATGATCTGATTTTGGGCTTGTAAAAATAAGCCGGCTAATGCTGGGTTGACTTGGGAGTCAGGTTGGAGCTGGGTCTCTCCTCTTTCATGTAAGCAAGAGGGGAGAACCGGTTCTCCTTGAGTGGGGCTAGCTATACTGGCTTGGTGGACCGAGTCTTGGGATAGACCTGGTCGTTTGTGGGTTGAGGCTTCGTGGGGTGCCATGGGCTTCGGGCTTTTTGGTGCTCGTTTTTGGTGTCATGGTAGTGACACGTTGAGAGACGAGCTTCTGCCTCTTGGAAGGAGCAGTTTGTTCGTCGGATAGTGGGAATGGTCCCAGCGTCCCAAAGACAATAGACCGGGGAGTCGAGGTCGACCAGGAATTCAGAGAGTTGTCGAGGGAGTTGACGCTTCGGCAGCTGATGGGGGGCTTGTAAGTGCGCGTGTTTTGCTTCTATTGAGCATGAGTTGGTGCTTGTTTACATCGAAAGTAATGGTTAGCGAAGCTGCCATTGTTAGTTTTTCGAAAATTTCTGAAATAAGACCACATCCATTAGTAATCACAAGAATATAATGATCATAAATGGGAAGTTCTATGATTTTGTCTTTTCAAATCGCTCGAGGGATATGACCTAAGCAATATGAAGAATGCAAAATGCCATAGAGGGTACAATTGTTTTGATCGCAGGTATGGTAAGCCCAGAATGAGCGTTCCAATGACTGCTAGAAACAATTGTGAACCTAAATTCGACTTATCGAGAAGCAGAGCTTGCTCGATGTAAGAAGAATATAAGGTTGGAGTTACAAATGTGCCGGTTGCGAATACAATAGACCCTGAAAGGGCGTACTAGTATCGCTAGACACAAACGTTTAGAGACCGCATCCATGAGATGAGATTCTTTGTTTTGAAAGGTCAAGATTGGATTCATCAAAGAGAGCAGATGGTATTCTGATCCAAATACGGGCTCAACGATTTCCGCGAGTGCCAGTACCCAGAAGAGAATGAACCATAATCTCTCGGATCTGAACCCAAAAAATGATGAGAGGTTTTTTTGAAAGGCCAAGATCGGGTTCATCAAAGAGAGCAAAAGGCATTCCAATCTAAACACGGGCTCAACGATTTCCGCGAGCGCCAGTGCTCAGAAGGGAGGAAACCAAAATTTCTCCGATCTGAACCCAAAAATGACGGAAGTTTTTATTTTTGAAAAATCTGTTTTTTATTATTTATTTTTTTAAAGACTTTTTTTGAAAAATCTTATTTCTTTATTTTTTTATTTATTATTTATTATTTTAATATTTTTTTATTTTAAAAATTTTTTTATTTTGAAAAAATTTATTTAAAAGACGAGAGAGTACACATAGGTGTCCTAACCCGGTCTTATGAAATCTCGATTGATAGAATTGCCCCAGGTAAGGGCAGGATTACTTAATGAACCCGTTTGGCGGACCCTTGCCTAGAACAGTCAAGCTGTCTCCACACTCTGGACAAGGCTTTTCTTAAATCAACCGTGATCAAAGAACGTAATTGGTTTAACCTTAGTGGTCTATGTCTTTTTTTTTAGATCCTAAATAGACTCATCGAAGAGAAACGATGGCCTAAATCCTTATTCGAACAGGCTCAACATTTCTGCAAGCACGATGAACGATAGGAGAAGATCAAGGTTTCTCAATTTTGAATCCAAACTGAAAAATCTGATTTTTTTTATCTCTAATGAACTCATCGAAGAGAAACGATGGCCCAAATCCTTAGTCGAACAGGCTCAACATTTCTGCAAGCACGATGGACGATAGGAGAGGAGGATCAAGGTTTCTCAATTTTGAATCCAAACTGGAAAAAAAAACTGATTTTTTTATTTTTTTTATCTCTAATGAACTCATCGAAAAGAAACGATGGCCCAAATCCTTAGTCGAACAGGCTCAACATTTCTGCAAGCACGATGAACGATAGGAGGGGGTCAAGGTTTCTCAATTTTGTATCTAAACTAAAAAAAACTGATTTTTTATTTTTTTTATCTCTAATGAACTCATTGAAAAGAAACGATGGCCCAAATCTTTAGTCGAACAGGCTCAACATTTCTGCAAGCTTGATGAACGATAGGAGAGGATCAAGGTTTCTCAATTTTGAATCCAAACTGAAAAAAACTGATTTTTTGTTTTTTTTTTTTTTGAAAAGAGAAAAAGTGGAAATAAATTCAAAGAATTAGAAATTTCCAAAAAATCTAATCTCATTTTTTTTAGATGTGGAATCCAACATAGGCCACCAATTAGAAAGTAGCCAAGGAATCCAGAAAAGAAGTATAAGTATAGAGCAAATGATAAGATATGCAAATATTTCATTTCCAAGCATCGTGTTCTCAAATGAACGTGTCCCACCGGGTGGAGCCAGCTTGATGGAACGCGCATTCCTTGCTCTGTTCTACCAAGGTCGGCGGACGTGGGAGTCCGTTGGGTCCGACCCTTTCGTAACCGGGGGGCAGGAGCGGGTATCAACATTTTTTTTATGTAGGTGTGCATATTTTCTATTTTACTTGGAATTGCAAGTGGTGATCCGGAGATTGACCTTCGCAAGTAAAAAGGAAATCAACTTCTTTCAAGTTCTCCATTGCACATATATTTAAGAAAAGAGACATTTTCTTGATTTGACGTGAAAGGCGATTTTTTTTGGCATTTATAGCCGATTTTGGCGTCTATAGCCGATTTTGGCATTTAGAGCTGATTTTCAATTCTTATCAATAGTGAAAGACAATAGTTGTGATTTTTGTCTCTTTTAGAAAAATACAAACTACAATGAAAAGCAAGAAGAGGAGGATCTAACTTCACAGGAGATTGTGGGGGACCCGTTCAAATTGACGGTCGCAAGCCATATGTGGACTTCGCCATCATCCATGCAAATGAGAACAGAGGATGCTCTTGATTTGCTTGGCTTGGATATAACCTAAGATTTTTAGAGGACAAAGACCAATAGGAGGTCCTATGTCCAATAAAAAAACTAAGTAGACGGATTGAAAAGCCACGTCTAAACCATTGGAGGCAGAAGGAGAAGGCAAGGACCTTGGGGGGGTACCCCCCAAGGGACTTTTGTCACCTTGTAGTGGTGGCCGCTGCAGAACTTCAGCAGAGTTTTCTCTCTTTCTTTCTCTGGATTTTCTGTGCTTTTTCTGATCTTTAAAAGTGATGTCTGTGTCTGATCTCCTTTTCTTCTTGGAATGCTCTCCTATTTATAGGCTTTAAGTAGCCATTTAGGAGGATTTATGAGCCTTAATTGTTATAAAGCTACATAAAGGGAGGAGTTACAAGATTGAATTCTTTATTTTGTAACTCCTTTTTCTTGGCTTCTGATTGGCCGGAGGAGATTGAGGGCATTTAATTGCCTTTAATCACCATAATGGGAGGAGTTTCATGTTTTAAATGCCATGAATCTCTTGACTTGTAACTCCCATTTGCTTGCTTCTAATTGGGCCATCCAAAGAAATGAATTAATGACTGCTATAAAGCTAGTCAATTAATCGCATTAAGTGGTCGCCGAGCAATCGACGAGTCGCGGGCCGTGCCGCGTCTTTTGGAGTTCCTTTGGCGATGATCATTGATGGATCTCTATGTAGATTGACATCGGATAACCATGTAACTTCAGGTATCGGTTGCCAACAGCGGCTCGGTGCCATCTGTCCTATCGATTTCTAGATCGGTCGGGTAGAAAGCACACCTTTTTGGTTGACCGGTTGGCGATCAATATTGATTTTGATACTCTTGACGATTGACCCGTGATTTTGACAGATGTTGAAGGGCCACGAAAAACAATGAAAAACGGGCTTTCCGGGGCGAACCCGGCGATTCCGGGCTCCATGGTCGCCGGTGACCATGGGCCAGGATCGCAGGGGGGGAATTCTCCCATTTTGTCCAGTTTTGCGGCCGTTTTTTATGTTTTTTGATTCTTTCTTTCTTCTGTATTTTTTCTTGAAATTTTTTATCATTTATTGGCCTGATTTCCCTGTAGAAAACTTAACGAGAATCCTTGCATTCTGGAGTGCAAAGTTTTCAATTTTCCGGGAAAGTCGAAGACTTTATCGCGTAGAGCTGCCGATTTTCCGTCAGAAGCTGGAACTGGGTCAAACGATGTCGGAATGACCAAAAATCTGAGGTGAAGCCTCCTGAGCAATAAATAAGACCAACCATAGGCTTTTGTTTGAGTTTTGAAGCCGTTTGGAGTCCTTTCGCCAGCATACTTGTTTTTGTCGCGAGGGGGATATCGCGCTTTGATGTATGCTTCACCCATTGAACAACCCACTCTCTTCGGTCATTTTGACTTCTAGTATAGTTTTCGACTTTCTCTCCGAACGACTATTGCTGGAGCCTTCATCTTTAGTTCGGCGACGTCTCTTCTCGTCGAGGCTGTGCCTCAGATCCATCTGGGGTAAAGGGATTTGCTCGCTTCGAGGAAGCGAGGCCGTAACCTTTCTTTTATTCTTTCGGGGACGTCGCTGCTAGAGCTGTTCCCGAAGCTGACGTATCAGCTCGTCTTTCTCTTAGAGGGCAAGGTTTTGGGCCCTGACCTCCTTGAGATACGGACTTTTGCCTCCGACACCATAGTTCTGATGAATAGGTTGGTGCGATCTTCCCAACATTGGAGCATTATCCTTTCAGGGACGTGTCTGCATGGGACCATCCTGCTGGGGGCGTTCCCGAAGCGGAGGTGCTACTTCTTCTTCCAAAGGTGAGTCTGGATCAGTCTCGAGTCCTTCTACGATGGCCGGAATAAGGGAGAGTCCCACAGGACGCTCCTCAATCGCTGCTGCAGCAGTCGCCGCTCCTAGTCTTGCCTGAGGGGGAGCGAACAAGGAAGGCATTGCTTTCTTGCCCTTCTTTGGTTTGGATTTGGAAGGCATATTTGGAGGAAAGATATGTGGATCATTTCTTCCCCACAGATGACGCCAATTGTGAGTGCCTAAAAATCACGGACTTAATTAGTGGGGTTTAGGATCTCCTGGAGACTCCCTAAGAGGTGAATATGCCAGTCCAGAACTTGAAAGGGAGAGGACAAGAAAGAAGCAGTTGTCAGAGACCCTGGCTGTAGGCAGCGCAAGGCCCTCCGATGCCTAAGTTAGTTCAAGGAACTCAACAGTAGGGTGGAGGAAGAAGAAAGACAGAGTGAGGGCTCAAGAATAAAATATTCTTCATACCTGGAGTGTGAGAGAGCTTCTCTATTTATAGAGGAAGTCTTCATGGTAGAGGACGGTAGGACCCACCGACTTGTCTTGTATTTGGAAAACACTGTCACGTAAGCCCACATTCCCTTAAATGAGGGTCTAGTCCGCCCGCCATTCATTAACTGACAATCTGATTGGATCCACCTTTCATTAAATGGTGGTCCAATCGGCCCACAATTCATTAAATGAGGGTCTAATCGGACCTCACCCTGTTTGGGCTTTTCGGCGGTAGTCCCATTGGGTCTCCCCTGGAGCCTCACCCCGATGGGGATATAGCCGCTAGATGCAGATCTGTCAGGGATCCTGGCTGGCTGAGATGTCTTCTCAATCTCGTCTGTGCATGTCCATATCTCATCATGCATTCCATGATGTGGCTGGTTCTCCAGTGGAGCTTTTGGCTACTAGCGGTCACCTCGGCTAGCATGCTGGTACGTGACCGAGATGCGTGACCGAGGTTGAGGTAAACTACCGAGGTCAGACGTGACCGAAGTCGGCATGAGCCTGGCTATGGCTGGTGCCCTGGCATTGTTGACACCAAAAATGTCACTTTGCCTTTTCAAGATCCAAAGAGCTACATGAAGTCGCAACCTGCCATAAATAGGCAATGCTGCTTCCAAAAATCAAATCTTGTCAGAATCAAACAAAAACTGCAAGATTCTTCCAGACAGCCAAAAGAGGAGTACACAAGAAGTTTCGGGCCATTTCAAAATCATTTGGCCTAACTTCGCTTCTCCGACAGCCGAAAAGGAGTTCTCGGCAGCAAAAGCTCTCCGGGACCATGGTTCCCAAGACAGAGCCTATGGATCATCTTAAAATGACTCCAATAGGTTCCTTGTCAAATCTCAAGTCAATCGGACATCGGTTGACCGCACATCAAACCGCGACATCTTCATCGCGACAAAAAGCAAGTCTACAGGTGATAGGACCCCAAACGGCTTCAAAACTCAAACAAAAGCCTATGTTTGGTCTTATTTATTGCTCAGGAGGCTTCACAACCAAATTTCAGGTCATTCCGACATCGTTTGACCCAGTTTCAGCTTCTGACGGAAAATCGGCAGCTCTGCGCGACAAAGTCTTCGGCTTTCTCAGGAAATTGGAAACTTTGCAAAATAAAATGCAAGGATTCTCATCAGGTTTCCTACAAAGAAATCAGGCCAATAAATGGTCAAAATGTCAAGGAAAAGTACAGAAGAAAAAAGAATCGAAAAACAGCAAAAACGGACGCAAAACGGGACACGAAAGGGGGAAAATCCCCAGGGTCGCAGACCCCTGCGACCCTGGGCCAGGGTCGCCGGCGACCTTGGAACCCGGGGTCGCCGGGAAAGCCCCGGAAACCCCAGTTTTCGCTGTTTTTTCGTGATTCGAGGAGCCCAGCCTCTGGTACTTTCCAAAATTCGTGCTTTTGAGACACCAAGTCCTCTGACATCCGTCCAAAACACGGGTAAATCATCAAGAGTATCGAAGACAGTATTGATCGCCACCCGGTCAACCAAAAAAGTGTGCTTTCTACCCGACCGATCGAGAAATCGACAGGACAGATGGCACCGACCCGCTGTTGGCAACAAACACCTGAAATTACATGGTCATCTGATGTCGATCTACATGAAGATCCATCGATGATCATCGACAGAAGAATTCCAAAAGACGTGGCACGGCCCGCGACTCTTCAGCTGCTCGGCGACCACTTAATGCGATTAATTGACTAACTTTATTACAGTCATTAATCCATTTCTTTGGACGGCCCAATCAGAAGCAAGCATTCGGGAGTTACAAGTCAAGAAATTCATGGCATTTAACCCATGAAACTCCTCCCATCATGGCGATTAAAGGCGATTAAATGCCCTCAATCTCCTCCGGCCAATCAGAAGCCAAGAAAAAGGAGTTACAAAATAAACAATTCAAATAAAAGCCCATAAACCCACCTAAAAGGCTACCTAAAAGCCTATAAATAGGAGGGCTCTCCAAGAAGAAAGGACATCAGAAACATCAGAGAAAAAAAAAGCACAAGCACACAGACAGAAATCCAGAGAAAGGAAAAAGAGAGAAAACTCTGCGGAAGTTCTACACCGGCCACCGCAACAAGGTGACAAAAGTCCCTTGGGGGGTACCCCCCCCCCCAAGGTCCTTGCCTTCTCCTCCTGCCTCCAATGGCTTAGATGTGGCTTTTCAGCCCGTCTACTCGGTTTTTTATTGGATATAGGACCTCCTTTTGGTCTTTGTCTTCTAAAAACCCGAGGTTATAGCCAAGCCAAGCGAATCAATAGCATCCTCTGTTCTCATCTGCATGGATGATGGTGAAGCCCACATATGGCTTGCGACCGTCAATCTAAACGAGTCCTCCACAATCTCCTGAGAAGTTAGATCCTCCTTTTCTTGCTTTTCATTGTAGTTTGTATTTTTTTTAAAGAGACAAAAATCACAACTCTTGTCTTTCATTATTGATAAGAATTGTAAATCGGCTATAAACGCCAAAATCGGCTATAAACGCCAAAAATCGGCTATAAATGCCAAAAAAAATCGCCTTTCACGGCAAACCAAGAAAATGTCTCTTTTCTTAAATATATGTGCAATGGAAAACTTGAAAGAAGTTGATTTCATTTTTACTTGCGAAGGTTGATCTCCAGATCACCACTTGCAATTCCAAGTAAAAAATAGAAAATCTGGCACACCCACAAAAAAAAGAAATGTTGATGCACGCCCCCCTTTGCCCCCCGGTTACGAAAGGGTCGGAACCAAACGGACTCCCACGTCCGCCGACCTCGGCAGGAACCCCGGGGCATTCCGGGAGCGCGGTCCATCAAGCTGGCACACCCGGTGGGACTCGTTTATTTGAGAACACGATGCTAGAAATGAAATATTTGCATATCATATATTTTGCTCTATGCTTATATTTCTTTTCTCGATTCCTTGGCTACTTTATAATTGGTGGCCTATGTTGAATTCCGCATATAAAAAAAAATGAGATGAGATTTTTTGTTTGGAAATTTCTAATTCTTTGAATTTATTTCCACTCTTTCTCTTTTCAAAAAAAAAAAAAAAAAAAATCTGATTTTTCATTTTTGGATTCAAAATTGAGAAACCTTGATCCTTTCCCTTCTGGGCACTGGCGCTCGCGGAAATCGCCGAGACCGTGTTCGGATCGGGGGTTGGGTCATTGTTTCTCTTCGATGAGTTCATTAAAAATCTAAAAAAAAAAAAATATATACATATATATAAAAATTTTTTTTTAGATTTCTCAATTTGGATTCAAAATTGAGAAACCTTGATCCTTTCCCTTCTGGGCACTGGCACTCGCGGAAATCGCCGAGACCGTGTTCAGATTGGAGTGCCTTTTGCTCTCTTTGATGAACCCGATATTGGCCTTTCAAAAAAAAAAAACTCGTCATTTTTAGATTCAGATCCAAGAAATCATGGTTCATTTCTTTCTGGGCACTGGCGCTCGCGGAAATCGCCGAGACCGTGTTCAGATTGGAATACCATCTGCTCTCTTTGATGAATCCAATCTTGACCTTTCAAAACAGAGAATCTCATCTCATAGATGCGGTCTCAAAACATTTGTGTCTAGCGGTACTAGTACGCCCTTTCAGGGTCTACTATATTGCGACCGGCACATCTGTAACACCAACTTTATATTCTTCTTACCTCGAGCAAGCTCTGCTTCTCGATAAGTCGAATTTAAGTTCACAATTGCTTCTAGCAGTCACTGGGATGCCCATTCCGGGCTTACCATACCTGCGATCAAAACAATTGTACCTTCTATGGCATTTTGCCTTCCTCATATTGCTTGGGTCATCTACCTCGAGCAATTTGAAAAGACGAAATCATAGAACTTCCCATTTATGATCATTATATTCTTGTGATTACTAATGGATGTGGTCTTGTTTCAGAAATTTTCGAAAAAACTAACAATGGCAGCTTCACTAACCATTACTTTCGACGAAAACAAGCACCAACTCATGCTTCAACAGAAGCAAACCACGCGCACCTACAAGCGCCCCATTAGCTGCCGAAGTGTCAACTCCCTCGGCAACTCTGTGAACTCCGGGTCGACCTCGACTCCCCGGACTATCGTCTTTGGGACGCTGGGACCATTACCACTTCCCGAGGAACAAACTGCTCCCTCCAAGAAGCAGAAACTCGCCTCTCAACGTGTCACTACCGTGACACCAAAGGCGAGCAACAGAAGGCCTGAAGCCCGTGACAGCCCCACGAGGCCTCAACCTGCAAACAACCAGGTCTACTCCAAGACTTGGTCCCCAAGACCTTCACCAAAACAGAGAAGGTCCCAGACATCCACTAAGCCAGCATTCCTGGCCCCACTCAAGGAGAACCAGTTCTATCCTCTTGCCTACATGAAAGGGGAGAGACCCATCTCCAACTTGACTTCCAAGTCATCCCAGCATGAGCCGGCTTGTTCCTACAAGCCCAAAGTCAAGTCATGCATCACAAGGCCTCCACAAGCACCTGCTAAGGCCTACAAACCTGCAGTTCGACCCTTCATATCTACAGGGGCCGAACTTCAAAAATTCAAAGCTTCGCTGCAACTGGCGAAGGATAGGGTTCGCATCCTATCCTTGCCCAGCTACAAAGAAGACAGGCTCGGCTGCTGCGCCCGAGGGAGCACATCCTTCATCGTCAAAGCCCAGTCAGAGCTGACCGAAGCTCAAATTGCTCGTCGTATACGCCGCCGCGCGTCGTATAGACAAAAGAGACTAGAGAAGCAAAGGACCCAGCCTCCCACACTTCAAGTCTCTCCCAAATGGGTCGAAAAAGAAAGACCCAACCAAGTTGCTGAAAGTCCGGGATCTTAACCCTAGAGGGGGGGGGGTGAATAGGGTGATCTACACTTAATGACTAATTATGACCAATTTTAATTTCTTTAAAATAAACTAGTCACATGTGATGATTATGACAATAGATGCGGAAAAGAAACAAATCAATCACCACAACCCAATTACCATAACACAAGGATTTATAGTGGTTCGGCCTCAATGCCTACATCCACTACCGGCTTGTGTATCCAACACCCCACCGGATTTCCACTATTGTGCTTTTCAAAAGGCTAAGCAATAACCTCTACAATATGCTTTCCAAGGATAAGCAATAACCTTACAATGATGTTTTTTCTAGGCTAAACAACAACCCTTACACAATGCTTTTATATGGCTAAGCAATAACCTTACAATCAAATGATTTCTCTCAAAGAAAGTGTTTTCACAAAACACTCTAAGAGATTACAATTAAGCTCAAATGAAATTTCCTCTAACTAGGCGAATATAAAAATGAAAAGCTAACTCACACAACACTATAAGTAATGCTAAGATGAATGCTCATGAAGTGTGTGAGTGGATACTTCAATCAAGTTGAAAATGAAGGCTCAATCAATTTAAGCTAAAAGCATTTAAGAGATTAATGCACATAAAAAGGTATGATTGAAGTAATACACAAATCACATGTACCAAACACAAACTTGTAGAAGATATGAAAAACAAGGGTTCACAAGTTGTATGAAATAATGTAGTCTAAACATGTGATGCATGTGCAATGTTGTTTTCAAAACCAAATTAATTCAACAAAGGTTTAAATGAATGAAAACAACAAGGAAAGATTCAAAACATGTTAATGAATCATGACATAAAGGAAATCAAAGATTTTGGCAATGCATGATTAACAAAGTTTATAAAACAAACTTGTTTTGAAACCAAGGTGAAGAATCTTATGACTTAAATCAAAGGAAGTAGAGGATTCAACACATCATAGTTTATATGCTTAAAAACATTTACCAATAGTTTAGACAAAGCATAAAACATGTGAGTAAGGAAATTAAAGCTTACTAGAGTTTAAATTCTTGAGATCAAGCTTTAGCCTAGGAAATTAAAGCTTACTAGAGTTTAAATTCTTGAGATCAAGCTTTAGCCTTTCCTTTTGACCACACAAGCTTCCTTAGTTCATTCCTTTTGCTTAGGCATCAAAAACACCAATAATGGCCTCTATTCTCCTCTCCTTTTCTCTTGGAATGAACTTGCTTTTTATAGAAAAAGTGGTTCAACGGATGGCTGTCGGTCAACCGATAACTAGCTGTCGGTTGACCGATGGCTCAACGGTCATATGCAACGGTCATATTTTTTAAAGTTCTCCTGACCCTTTTGCATTCGTCGGTTGACCGTCCTTCATCGGTTGACCGATAAGGAACCGACATCCGAGCCGATAGCACACTAATCATCAAAAAAGGTGCTGTCTGTTTTTGGAACCGATGAGTCTCGGTCAGAGATTTTATGCACTATCGGTGGACCGATGTGAACCGATAGGCTGACCGATGAGAACCGATGGAGTTATCGGTTCACCTTGATCCCCTTGTGGGTCGACCGATGGGGACCGATGGCTTGACTGACAGACTGGTCAGATCAATTTTCTGAAAATCTGAAGTTTTGAGAAATAAACTTTTTGACATGATTAATACCTCAGATTTGAAGGGTGTCCTTTTGCATTGTTTTCATTAAGAAAAACATGATTAAAATCAAGGTTCAAATCAACCAAAATGAAGTTTTAAATCAAATCATGAGTAGGTTGAGTTAAAAGATGATTTTCAAGAAGAAATACACGGAATGGAAATTAACCTAATGATATGACTGTTATGCAAATGCAAGACATCAAATTGCAAATACTTAGGGTCTAACAGTTGCTGCCGTCCATATGGTTGGAAAAACCAGAAGGCGCCAAAAATCAGCAACAAAAATCCATGTCCGACGTCCAATGACCCGCAGCGTCTCAAGGACAAGAAGACATTCAGAAGAATCCCCTGCTCCTTCAAGCAAAGGACAGCAGAGTGATCCTTCCTCAAGCTCCTCTTCAAAAAGAATGAGCCCCAGCTCAGTCACCAGGACAGTTTCTTCGTTCGAATCACGAAGGATGAATGTCTTGGCTACAAATTCTGAGCCACCACCCCGCAATCCACCTCCAGAAGATGCGATCACCCGCATCCAGCAGTTGGAACAGGGCCAGCAGAGGATTGAAACTCTGATGGAAAACCTTCTCCTCGCCTTCCAAAATCAGGCGAACAATGAACCTCCTCCGAATCATCAAGACGACGAGGTAAATAGAGAAGAAAATGAGTCACGCGCCCTAACCAAAAAGGACGTAGACGGTATCCTCGCCAAAGCAAAAGAAGAGGATATACTCAAAGAGCATGGGATCAAGCCACCATATCCCTTATGGATGGACTCGGTCCCGTTCCCCACCAAATTCAAGCATCCTACTCTCCAAACATATACGGGGAAAGGATCAGCCAGACAGCACGTCATCCACTTCAAGATCCTGACGGGAGCTATCGCAGATCAAGATGCACTCAAGATCCGCCTCTTTGCAAGTACCCTAAAAGGTACGGCCTTCGATTGGTATTCCACTCTGCCGGAGGACTCAATCCAAAATTGGGCCATGCTAGAGACACGCTTCCTGACTCACTTCAAAGGTGAGGATCACCCCGCTACTATGGCTCAGCTGTGCAGCCTAAAACAGGGGGAGAATGAATCAACATATGACTTCATTCACAAGTGGAAAGCAATGGCATACAAATGCTCTGATGTATTGCCACAAGCGTCGCTAGTCGACATCTGCCGAAACAACATGAGAGCCAGAATCCGCTCCATGATCATCGGCAACAAATCAAAAAACCTGGGAGAACTCCTAGAAGCTTCCATGGAAGCTGAAACGGTGATTAAAGACCTCAACAGTCAGAAATCATCAAGAAAAGAGCCAACCGCCATTGCAACCTCTAAACCAAAGAAGAAAGAGGCCCTCAATGTGCAGACCAAGTCAGCTCCTCAGCCACCAAAGAAAGCTGAAAACAAAGCTGTTGGTAAGAGACCTGAACTCTCAGACGCCTTCAAAGAACGAGTAGAGAAGAAATACCCGTTTGATGAAGATGTTGATGAAATCTTCGGGGCTCTTGTGGCAAACGGCAAGCTCACCTTGCCTGAACCAAAAAGACCGAGTGATGTTGGCAAAACCAACGATCCTCGGTACTGTCCATACCACCAGATGATCTCGCATCCTCTCAATCAATGCTTCGTTGTGAGAGAGAAAATAAATGAGATGTGGAAAAACGGAGTCATCACCTTTGACAAAAACTATGGGTCTGCCTCCGTCAACATGGTGACATGTGGACAAACATCAAGATCACCGAAGAAGAAGATCACTACTTCCTTCAAGGTGATAAACTCAATCGAAGCGTCCGAGAAACTGGTTCCTTACCCGACACCAGACGGACAACCGATATGGGTACATCCCGATCTCCTGGAAGATGAAAATTGGGAGGTCGTGAAAACAAAGCCTACAGCTCAACATCGAAGGCAGGCTAGGAAACATCTCCTCAAGCTTAAATGGCAAGAGAAGACCCAGCCAAAACTAGAGGTCAAAGAAAAGGCAGAGGCTTCCTCTACCGCTTCACTGGAGGTAACAAATACATCCCTTCCAGAGACTTCAAAGGGGGTAAGGAAATTCACTCTCAGTGATTTCATGCCACCTCAATTTAAAGAAGCCATGCAGGAGGCATCATACTCTTGCAATTCAGTAGTTGGATTCTCCATTGATGGATACGAATCCAGCGACACCGATGATGGATTCGAATCCAACTACACAGATGAGTGGGAGGAGTCCCTTGAAATAGGAGAATATCTCTCCGATGAAGAATGGGTTCCTGAGTCTCATCTTATGCCAGTAATCTGGTATAACCCCCTACAGCCACAAGGATCCTGGTCTGATGATGAAGAAGACCAAGAAGCTGTACAAGAAAATGCTGCTAACCCAGCACCTCTCATTACTCCAGTGGAAATCAACAATGTTGAGCCACAAAGAGATGATGAAGAAGAAGATCCGGCTCCCATGCCTGATCTTGAAGAATATGCAAGGATCTTGCAGCGACTCGCTCTAGAACAAGAGCAAGAACGCGTCAACGAGCCTCCTCGCAATCCAGAGCCTGAAGTCCCTGAAGACTACCAGGTACATCCTCCCTTAACTCCCGAAAATGGAGAAAATTGATGGGTATACGATCCTCTTACATCCGAGGATGAGTCTGACTCCGATCAGGCAACGTCTCCCGTCAGAGCTTCCTGTAATGTGATAATTCGGGATTATAGCTCTTCCGAAGCATCGTCTGATGAGAGCACTTACACTCCGGCGACACCTAGCAATATATCTTCTGGAGCCACCTCGTCTCATGTGACTTTCACTGAGATGACACCTTCTCAGGTTTCTTCTCCTGAGACTGTGACTTCAAAGTTCACACCCTTCCTGACTGAAGAATTCCCAGCCATTGATGCTTGGGACGATGAATTAGTCAACGAAGAAGAAAGATTGCTGGATGCTGTTCAGGACTTGTTCCCGGAAAATGCTCCATGCAACACAATCACTGAGGATGGTAACTCTGCTGCTGATACATCCTCAGCAAATGAAAAACGACAGCCTCTTGATCCTGAAGACAATCTTCCAAACGAAGACCCTTCTCAAGAAGCTCTCGAAGTTGGTAGAGGCACCCGCTCTGGCCGGGACTACCACAAAAATTACAACCAATCTTCCTTTACATATGTAAATCCTTCGGGAAAAGATGTTGTAAGCGCCCCTAGTGGGTACAATGATGAACATGCAGGCCCTAAGGAGGCTTTCAAGAATGACTTGATTGAACACTTCAAGCACATACCTGCACGTCTGCACATCCTAGATTTGTTGTGAATGTCTCCACACACTCGTGATAATCTCATTTCGGAATTACAAAAGCTGAATGAGGATGTCGACAAACATGCCCCGCAAGTCCTCCAAATTGAAATGGATTACCGGGTCAAAAACTCAGAAGCCTCCTCAAAGGGAGAAAAGAAGAAAACTGAGGGATCATGCATTGAATGCCTCTCGGTTAAAAAAGCAGCCAGTGCAACCATCGCCTTCACAAAGGATGACCTCCTACTTGGCGAAACCAGGCATAACCGACCCCTGTACTTCACAGGGTATATCAAGGGAAATGCCTATGCATAGAGTTCAGATCGACCCAGGTTCTGCACTCAACCTTATCTCCACATCGGCTCTTGAAGAGTTGGGCATCCCACCCAGCAAACTGAGCCACACATCTGTATCTATCTTTGGATACGATGGGAGTACTCAAAGGCCTATCGGCAAAATCAGGTTCAAATTGCAGATCGGTGATCTTATCTCTGAGGTCACAGTGTATGCAATAAAGACCCCTTCATGCTACAACATCCTTCTCGGACGCCCTTGGATCCATGAGAATGGTGTTGTCCCTTCAACTCTACATCAATGCATCAAGTTTGTTGGCGACGACGGCATGATACATCGAGTCTTTGCGGACAGAAAACCCTTCAAAGGTAAAGAAATCCACTTCGCAGACTCACAGATGTATGAAGGTGAAAAAGAAGAAGAGGAGAAGCATACAGCATCCTTTGCCGAAAATCTCTAAAAGATAAAGGCAAAGCTCCTCAACAATCACCGGAAGAAAACAAACCATCCGGTAAATCTGAAGAGAGCATTCAAACTCCCTTCATCATCTCCCTCAAATCTTCAAAGCCTTTGGTCATCACAACTAAAGTGAAGAAGGCAAAACAAAAGCATGGGGGCAAATTTGTTGTCTCTTTCGTGTCTATCATGCAAGACACGGACTCGGATTCAGAGTCAGAAGACGACACATCGTCAAGCCAAGCTGACACTCAGCAAGTTCAGCCTGCTCTTACTCCAATGGAGACAACCTCTGACATAGAAGATCCTACGTCAGCTTCCTTCGTTGTTCCAGCAACTTCAACAAAGGAAAAGCCGATCTTCTTCCATAGATCGGATGCTTCTTCATCAAACTCCATGCTTGAACCTTTCCAAAATAAAGGTACGCCTCAACTATCCTTATACAGTTCTGTGGCACAAGCTATTATGAAGAAAATGGGCTATGACGCTCAAAACCCAGTCGGTTTGGGAGAAGGACGTGGTATTCTCACGCCATTGGGGCCCGTCTTGACCAAAAGCCAGCTGGAAGATTGGAGACTCTACGGCTATGTAGAAAAGTCTTCACACGGGTTAGGGTATGATCCTGACACTCCCTTGAGACAGTTGACACAAAGGCTTAAAAGTCAATATACTGACCAAGCCTCAACATCTCAAGTCCATGAAGACATCGATCTCCCTGGATATCTCTTTGATGAGTCACCTGACAAAGATCCAGGAAGCTCATCCAATTGGCACGATTTCTCCGAAAATGAAGAGGAGTTGTCCGATGGCACAGACGTGTGGACTTCTGACCCAGAAGAACCCTCATCTCCAAAAGAAGTAGCCTACTTCGACTCGGTTTCAACAGGCGATTGGGATCATCTCATAGCAAGCCTTGGGAAAATTACCGATCAAGAAGACCCGTGGAAAGGAACAAAACCTTGGTCTGGAAATGCCCTTGAAACCCCAGAAGGTTTCGTTGAGCTGGAAGCCTCCGAAAATATTGTGGAGGAACCACCTTCAAACCTTCCAACAGAAGATCCTGTTCAAAAGATAGACTTGGGAACACCAGATAACCCACGTCCTGTATTCATAAGCAAGAATATAAAGGATGATGAGTTACCCGAGTATATCGCTTTTCTTCGTGAGTTCGTTGATTGCTTTGCATGGTCTTATGCTGAAATGCCAGGCTTAGACCCTAAAATAGCAGTTCACAAACTCAATCTTCAAGAAGACATCAAGCCTGTCAAGCAAGGCCAAAGAAGATTCCGTCCAGATGTGATGGATAAAATTGAACAAGAAGTTCAAAAACTCAAAAGCGTCGGCTTCATCCGTGAGGAACAACATCCTGAATGGTTGGCCAACATTGTCCCCGTGACAAAGAAAAATGGGCAGATCAGGGTCTGTATTGACTATAGAGACCTGAATGGCGCATGCCCAAAAGATGAATTTCCGCTCCCCATACCAGAGGTAATGATTGATAATACCTGTGGATTCGAGCGAATGACATTCATGGATGGTTTCTCTGGCTACAATCAGATAAAGATGCATCCTGAGGATGAAAAACATACATCCTTTCGAACCCCATTTGGCGTGTATTGTTACACTGTCATGCCATTTGGTTTGAAGAATGCTGGTGCCACATATCAGAGGGCTATGATGAAAATATTCCAAGATATGCAGCACAAGACGGTTGAATGTTACGTTGATGACCTCGCCGTCAAAAGCAAAAGAAAAGAAGATCATCTCGAAAACCTTCGAGAAGTCTTCCTCCGGCTTCGCAAACACAAACTGCGAATGAATCCATTGAAA
The DNA here is from genome assembly GCA_012931725.1 of Litsea cubeba. Classification (NCBI taxonomy): domain Eukaryota; kingdom Viridiplantae; phylum Streptophyta; class Magnoliopsida; order Laurales; family Lauraceae; genus Litsea; species Litsea cubeba. The sequence goes on along the minus strand of CM022946.1, from coordinate 10,294,147 downwards.
TGCTTCTTCGGCGTCTCGTCGGGTAAGTTCCTCGGATTCTTAGTTCGGAAAGCTGGAATAGAGCTTGACCCCATAAAAGTCAAAGCCATTCTAGAAATGCCCTCTCCAAGAACCTTGAGAGAACTCAAAGGGCTTCAAGGGAGATTGGCCTACATCAGACGGTTCATCTCCAATCTTTCGGGGAAATGCCGTCCATTCTCCCGGTTGATGAAAAAAGGTGTAAACTTTGTCTGGGATGCTGACTGTGAAGCTGCTTTCCAAGACATCAAGTCATACCTGACAAAACCTCCAGTGTTAGCTGCTCCTACCACTGGAAAACCATTCATCTTGTACACAAGAGCCCTTGATCACTCTTTGGGAGCTCTGCTTGCGCAAGAAAATGATCAGAGAAAAGAAGCTGCTCTATATTACCTCAGCCGCATGCTAGTAGGTGCAGAGCATCGCTACTCTCCAGTCGAAAAAGAATGTCTTGCAGTGATGTTCGCCGTACAAAAGCTGCGTCACTACTTGCTTTCCAACACAGTCTACCTGGTCTCGAGGGTCAACCTCTTGAAGGTCCTTGTCACAAAGGCAGGTTCTCTCAATGCTCGACTGGCAAAATGGTCCATCCTTCTGTCACAATTTGATATTAGGTATGTACCACAAAAAGCAATCAAAGGGCAAGCTCTAGCGGACTTCCTCGCAGAGCATCCATTGCCTAAAGATTCTCCACTCAGAGATGATCTCCCAGACGAACCAGTCTACAATGTGGAGACTTTCTCACAAAGTGCCTCCTGGGACATGTACTTTGACGGTGCAACCAGGACAAATGAAAAAAGACAGCTGATCTCGGGAGTTGGCATCCTCTTTGTTAGCCCCGACAAATACATGATTCCACACGCTTTCTCGCTACTGGAACCATGCACAAACAATGCAGCTGAATATCAAGCTCTGATCTTAGGATTGGAACTCGCCATCGAATCCGGTATCACCATGCTGGAAGTCTTTGGAGACTCTCAACTGATCGTCAACCAGATGAATCAGAAATTTGAAGTCAGGAAGCCAGATTTGCTGCCCTACTACAACAAGGCACAATCACTTCTGCAAAAGTTTGACATCTGTCACATCACCCACATTCGTAGAGGTGAAAACATACGTGCAGATGCCCTAGCCGGACTTGCCGCATCCATGGCAATCCAGGAAGGGGAAAACATGCAAATCACAGTGTGCGAAAGGAGAATCCTTCCTCCTCTTAACACACACCAAGCAGTTGCTGAATGCCACCAAGTGGTCGGAAGTCGGATTTCAATCCTTCAAACTTCAATTGGCGACTGGAGGGATCCGTTCATTGATTACATTATGTTCGGAATCCTACCTGAAGATCCAAAAGAACGGGTAAGCATCCAAAGGCGAACCCCAAGCTTCCATTTGGATATTCCTTCAAAAATCCTTTACAGGAAATCCTTCAACGGAGTACTTCTACGCTGCTTGTCACAACAAGAGGCTGAAGAAACACTCAAAGAAGTTCATGCTGGTCTTTGCGGAGCTCATCAGGCTGGACCTAAGCTCTATGATCAGATAAAAAGGTTAGGATATTACTGGCCTACCATGGTAGCTGACGCAATAAAATTTGCCAAGCGCTGCCAACAATGCCAAGTTCATGGAGATTACATTCACATGCCTCCAGAATGGCTGCATCCTACAGCGATCTCATGGCCTTTCGAAGCTTGGGGTATGGACATCATAGGTCCTATTTCTCCCCCTTCAAGCAAAGGTCATCGCTTCATCTTCGCCGCTACGGACTACTTCTCCAAGTGGTCAGAAGCATTTGCGTTTAACGAAATGAAGACCTCATCAGTCCTTCAGTTCCTGCGCACCAACATCATTTGTCGTTTCGGCATACCCAAAAGATTCGTCCATGATAACGGACCACAGTTCCGGGATCATCGATTCTACAGGTTCTGCGACAAATACAAAATCCAAAGCTGTCATTCGACTCCATACAATCCGGCAGCAAACGGGTTAGCAGAAGCTTTCAACAAGATACTCTGCAAAATCCTCAAAAAAATGGTCTCTAGTCACAAAAGAGACTGGAGCGACAAAATGTCTGAAGCTTTGTGGGCCTATCGAACCACCGTTCGAGGACCAACCCATAGCACACCATTCTCCTTGGTCTATGGATGCGAAGCTGTCGTGCCCTTGGAAGTACAAATTCCTTCTTGAGGGTATCCTTGCAAAATGACATGACTCAAGAAAGCAATGTCAAATTGCGGCTCCATGAGCTGGACAATCTCGATGAGAGACGGCTCGAAGCTCAACAAAGCATTGAACTTTGCCAAGCACGTATGGCAGGATCTTTCGATAAAAAGGTCAGGCAACGTGCCTACAAAAAGAGTGACTTGGTTCTTGCGGTAAAAAGACCAATGGTCTTCGCTCACAAGTCCAAAGGCAAATTTGAGCCAAAATGGGAGGGACCCTACGTCATCGACAAGGTTTTCTCTAACGGCGCATACGCACTCCTAAACATGGAAGGTGACAGATGTATGCTGCCCATCAACGGCAAGTTCTTAAAGCGGTACTACCCTTGAAGACTTACCCAACTGGGTAAGAGCAATGCCTGTACGGCCAAAACCGGTTTCTAGGTACACGCTCGTTAAACCCACCCTTTTTTTTAGAATTTTCATGTCAAATATTGAAATTTCTAGAAATCTAAAACAATGCTTACTTTCATCGTTTCATTGTTCAAAAAAAAAAGAAAAAAAAATCCAAGTTTAGGAATCTTTCCCTAACTTGACCAAAATTTTCAACCCTTGAACCCAAAATTCATGGTTTGAAACAAAATCCGGATTCAGGGATTCCCACCCTAGTCCACCCTGCCTTTTACCGCCAAAATGGTTTTAGGTCAAAATTTATGACCCTCGTGTCTTTAAACAAAAAAAAAATGGTTTTTCAAAAAAAAAAAAAAAAAAAAAAACCGCGAGGAAGCGACGCTTAGTCGATACTCGCACAAATCGGAAGCAAGCGAACCACGTTCGACACTTCCAAAATCGCAGGGAAGCGACATTTCGTCGATACTTGCAAAATCCAAAACCGTGGAAACGTAACATTTCAGTTGATATCCACAACCCAAATTTCAAAGGTTCGAAAAAACCTAAAAAAAAACTGTGGAGACGCAACATTTCAGTTGATATCCATGACCCAAAGGTTCGAGAAAACCACAAAATTCAAAAAATCATGGGGAAACGACATCAAGTCAGTACCTGCAAAACCAAAATTTTTGAAAAGCAAGGATGCGACATTCCATCGATATTTGCACCCAAATCCGCGAGGATGCGACATTTCATCGATACTCGCAACCGAATGAGCAAGGATGCGACATTCCATCGATACTTGCAAGAACATTCAGCAGGGAGGCGACTTTTAGTCGATACTTGCATTTCTTGAAAACCAAACAGGCTATAAATGCCACAAACAGGCTATAAATGCCACAAACCGGCTATCAATGCCACAAACAAACAAAAAAAAAAAAAAACTTGGATTTAAAAAAAAAAAAAACCCGGCTATCAATGCCACCAAAACAAAACCAGGCTATCAATGCCACAAAACAAATCGGCTATCAATGCCACCAAAACAAATTCGGCTATCAATGCCACCAAAATTGGCTATAGATGCCACACACAAAAAAACTCGGCTATCAATGCCACAAGAAAAGCTGGCTCTCATGCCAAAATTGGCTTCCATGCCACAAACAAAAACCTGGCTTTTATGCCAAAACAATCACTTGACAAAAGATTTTCACAAAATGACGACCTTTTGATCAAATCCCATTTAGCAATTACTTTTATCACAAAAAGATTCAAGTGAGCGTAGGGATAACAAAAAAAGAAGAGCATCCCATTTAGCAATTACTTTTATCACAAAAAGATTCAAGTGAGCGTAGGGATAACAAAAAAAAAACATCCCATTTAGCAATTACTTTTATCACAAAAAGATTCAAGTGAGCGTAGGGATAACAAAAAAAAGAAGAGCATCCCATTTAGCAATTACTTTTATCACAAAAAGATTCAAGTGAGCGTAGGGATAACAAAAAAAAAAGAAAAGAGTACCAAAAAATACATGTGGTACCAAAAAAAAAGAGAGAAAGTGTTCACAAGCACTACAAAAAATAAGTACCAAAAAAATACAAGTGGTCCCAAAAAAAAAAAGAGAAAAGAGAGAAGGATGATATACAGGAGCTCAGTCAAAAATGGTCTCCAGCCAAGAGTTCAGCTCCCCAAGCAAACTTTTAGCCTCATCCGTCAAGGATTCCAAGGCACGCTTCTTCAAGAACCTGCCATGAGATGCTGGAGTGGGCTGTACCCCTTCTTTCACACCAGGAAGCTTACCTCGAGCAGTTTGCCATTGTTACTCCTCATCAGACTTTCTTTTGAGAACCCGTTCGGCAACTGCAACCTGGTGAATCAGAGCACTCTCCCTGTCGCGAGCCTCTATTATGGCAGTCCACTTGGCAGCGACTTGTGCCTGCAAATGCACAAGACGTTTCCTGGCCTCATCGACCTCCCTGTCAAGGATGTTAAGGTCATGTGTCAGCCTGATGATGGCTAGCTCTTCTAAGTTCCTCTTTCGGACTGCCTGTTTCTTGCTTTCTGTAGCCTCATCCAGGTCAGACTTAGCCTTATCAGCAGGGTCCAGGAACATCTCCTTGAAGAACTGGTCATCAGCCAAACTCACGGTCTCAAACCACTTGTCACCCAGTGCAATGATCCTATCAACGATCGCCCTGGCACCTGTGACATCTGTACCAGCTTCTTCAGCATCACTGAGAATCTCCTGCACATGCTGGATCATGCCAAATCCGGCTTCCAAGTGCCCAGAAAAGAGAGTCTCAATCCAAGAGCTCAGAACTCGCACCACCACCTTCTTCGCAAAAAGAAGAGATGGCCCAGCTGAAGATTCGCCCAACTCCGTTGGTCGGCTACTCATATCATCATCTGTTGAAAGAGTAACAAAAGAACTCTTTCCAGCTGAAGCAGCTCCTGCTCGGGAAGGAATCTCAGCGCGAGGAATCTCCTCAATATTGTCAGAGTTGGTCCCAGGAATCTCTACCTCTGGATCAACCTCTGGCATCTCTTGCTCTGGAAGCGACGGATCCTCCTCTGCCACTTCAAGACCTGCAAAGGAAACACAAAAAGGTATGAATATGACCCTGTTTGAAAATCATTATCAGAGTTATAACTACAAAATACCTTCTTCGACGACTGGCGGAACACTTTCTTCCTCCATGAACTCATCGAAAGCATCATCAACATTTGCGTCCATCGATGGTTCAAAGTCATCAGAACCCTGTGGCAAGTCAGCTGACAAAAAAAATGTGTTAGCAAACCGAGTCACAAACAAAAAAAAAAGAAAAAGAAGTCGTACCAATTGGAGATTCTGGATTTACTCCAGAGTCCCTCGGTTCTTCTTCAGGTGCCTCGACAGGATCCATCACCACCTCATCGGTTGGGACCTCAGGCATCACCAAGTCTTCCTCTGCTAAAAAAAAAAAGAGAAGAAAAGCAGAAACAAGAAGCAAATCATAACATGGAAAAAATCCCATGAAAATAAATGGAAAGAGAAAAAGGAAGAATCATACCTTCACCGACGGTTTCTTCTTCTCGGCTTCTCTTCTCTGGAGGCTCGTCAGCATCCACTGGCACATCCTGATTGATAGTAAGAGGAACTTCCAAGTTAGGAGAGTCCTCATGCTGCCCCTTGCTGCTATGATGACTCCTCCTCCTCTTACCTCTGCGAGCTCGCTTCTTAGAGGAACCTGCCCCGCTGTCAGAGTCAGGTTTCTCACTTGACTCCTCACTGGATGGTCTGCTCTTGCCAGTAGACTCCACGGAAGCTTGCCTCTGTGCCGCTTGCATCCAAGCGCCAAGTTCGGCTTCCTCCTGTTCTAGCTGCTCCAAAGCCTCGTCAGGTATTTCTCGAACAGCTTCAGAACCGATGACGCCCTGGTCACCGAGAAAGCCTATCTTGTGCTTCTCTCCAGAAAGGAAGGCCCAAACTTCCTCTCGCCGGATGCCATCCGACTTTCCAAATATGCCGAGAAGCTCTCCGCGAACCACTTCGCAAAGCCGGCAGTCCGGGAAGTCAGCAACACAGGATAAGAAATCATGGCTGTAGTGTCTTCAGCACTATAGAAAGCCCATGCATTTCTCCCGTCCTGTAAGCCTCCAAAGCGCTTCACCATGCTTGAAGGCGCTCCAACAACGCCTTGAGAAAAGCCCAGCTGCAAAGCAAAGCGAGAAGGTACATACGGCTGGATGTCGACGAAAAGATGTCTACGGTACACCATCGTGCCGACACGTATGCTGAAAAGCCACTCTCTCTCTGCATTTGTCAAGGAATAATGCCTTCCCGACCCCGCCCTGGTAGAGTCTCGGGAGGCACCAAAATCAAAAGCCTTCTTCCGCAACTCCGGAGAAAGCTTCACTGAAGACTGCCCCATCTCGACGTCCCTGAACCGTCGGATCCTCATGCGGGCAAACAAAAGTGATTCGGACACGGCTTTGCCCTTAGCCAGTCGAATCATCAGAGGATCATCATCCTGAGCAGCACCCAGCCGATGGAAGCCAGGACAGTGGTATACATACCACGAATAAAAGACATGGGCTGAAAATACCCTATTCATGGGAAGCCCAAGCCGAACCAAAAAAGCAGCAGCCTGCAGTTCGGTACACAGGTAGGAGTAAAGAGCTGGCACCAAAGCAAGCTGCTCTCCAAACGCCATCTGACAAGCCGGAAAAATACAATGCGGCCTGATGTGCGTTCCATCTCCTCCAGCAAAAACAGCCTCACCAAGCCAATAAGTGAGGTAAACAGCGAGATCTCTCCGCAGTGCAATGTCAGGACATATGGCGTTTGTACTTGCACAGAAATCTCTCAACTCTTCTTGCATGGCCAAGATCTTCTTTGGATCCTGAGCTCCGGCTTCCTGGGTCACGCTATCAGAAGACTCCCTACTATCAAAAAAGTTAGGGAATGAAGAGCTAAAACTCTTCCAGCTGCTGGATCTAACTTTCAGACCCCCGTTCTCCTTCAAAAAATCATAGAAGGCGACGAGCTGAAAGTATAGAAGCCTAAACTCCTCAGACTGCCCCTCGAGGACGCTGTCAATCGGCATAAACTCCTCATAGAGCTTGCCGAGGATGGGCAATCCGGTAATAGCGCTCAGCTCCTTCAAAGAAAAACCAATCTCACCATTCGTCACAACGAAGGTATTGGTTTGTGGGAGGAATGACTCCAGCATAGCCATGAAGGCCTCGTCGGAAAAGATCACGGTCTCCCTAAAGGCGCGGACCGCATCAAAAATCCCGGCTTCCTTCAAAATGGCGCCACCAATCAGCAGGACGCGATCAGTCCACGACTTCCACTCGGAGTCAGCATTGAAACGACCACGAAGTCGGAAAGGCTTGATCCAATTGCTGCCGTCACCGCTGAAAATACCAAGGCCCACCGGTCTCAAATTGACCGACGGATAATCAGAGCCCTGGTAGCCGCTGGATGGCATCAACAGGTCCATGTCAACAGGCGACCTCTCCGTATATCCAGGAGAACCGCCAACAAAAACCCCGGTCTTGATTACATTTGTCCTCCTCACCCAACTTGGAGGATCTTCCCTCTTAGGGCACGTGGGGGCAAGGCTCAGAATCAAGACGGTGCGATCAAACGTCGACCGGGTAGCAACAGTCTTCTTCTCACCATCTGCTGTGAAGGAAAACTGAAAACATCTCCTCTGGTATGTCATGTCATCAGGGACTGCATCGCCAAAGAAGAAGGTAGGCTTGGGCAAAACGCTCTGATCTTCCATCACCCATGGACGACTGCTTACCATGATCTTATAGAATTCCTCTCCCTTGAGAGTGATCAGTCGCTGCCTCATCTCATCTCTGTTGAGGGAGTCGCACTCTTCGAGATTTCTCTCAACATACTGGACCTTCTCAAAAGCCTGCTGAACGGCCGGATTAGAAGATCTAGAAGATCGACGAGGTACGCTTGTAGCAGGCTCTTTACCCTTGTTCGCTCTGGAGGAACCACCTGAAAAGGATGGAAAAGAAAAAGATCAAACATCAAAATGACAGAATCTCGCTAAAAAAAATCTAGCGAAATTTTGACATGATGACGGGGCAATTCCGAAGAAAAGGAACTATCCCGAAAGAAATAAGAAAGCTTGAAGATGGGCTCAACATCACTGCGAGCTCCGAAACTCCAAACTTTCGAAACCTCAAAGTCTCCGCAAAATCAGGAAGGGCTCAACATCACTGCGAGCTCCAAATTCCCAAATTTGCGAAAACTTTCAGGTATGCCATCACATCATGCTACAAATTTAATTTACAAATTGAATGCATGCATGAACATCTTGGTTTACGAAAAAAATGCATTATCATGATGAGCAAAAAAAAAAAGAAAAAAAAAAAGAAGAAAAGAAGCTTTCTCAAAAAAAAAAGAGGGGAAAGAAAACAAAAAAAGAAAAGAAAAGAAACTTTCTCTAAAAAGAAAAAGAGGGAAAAAAAAAACAAAAAAGCAAAGAAAAGAAACTCTCTCAAAAAAAAAAAAAAGGGGAGGTAAAGAAAAAAAAAAAGAAGAAAAAAAAAGAGGGCTGGCCCACAAGCCGTGGCCCACAGGCCACGTGGCCGTATGGCCAGATCCGTACGGATCTGTCCGTACGGCCCACACAAAAAAAAAACAACATGAAAAAAAAAAAGAGAAAAGAAAGCAAAAAAAAAAAAAACCGTGTGAAAAAAAAAGGGAGGCAAACACGTGGAAAAGAAAAAAAGAAGAAAAGAAAAGAAAGAAACAAAAAAAAAAGAAAGAACTTTATTTTTTTTTCCTACAATGGAGTTTTCTTGAAAAAAAAAGGGGAGAACTTACTTGAAGCCATTGATGGAGAAGAAGAAGAAAAGTCTTGAAGATCTTGAAGAAGAAGAACTCTTGGTCTTGAAGCCCTCTTGAGATTATTGCAAAAGAAAGTAATGAGAGCAAGAGATCCAACCTTCTCCTTGCTTTTATAGAGGAGAGCAAACCAAAGAAGGAAAGAAGAAAGAGGTAAGTGTTACTAATTAGTAACCTTACCAAAAGAAAGAGATTAGAAAGATTCTTTCCCAAAAGAAAGATATCTTGAGGGATTCTCTCCCAAAAAGAAATCAATGAGAGATTTTCTCCTAAAAGATATAATCTATGACGGATTCTTTCCCAAAAGAAAGATATCTTGAGATATTCTATCCCAAAATAAAGGGATCATGAGAGATTCTCTCCAAGTAAAGATATTCTTAGATATTCTCTATCCAAATGAGATATTTTTGGATATTCTTTACAAAAATGACACCATATGAGATCTAAGCCATTTCAAAAGCTTAAGGTCCCATGGGTTAGCCCATATGAGCCAGGTTTGACCACCTAGGCACAAAAAAAAAAAAAAAAAAATTTTGGGCTTTTAGTCAAAGAGAAATCCCTCTTACCAAGAGCATACAAAAATGGTCCCATGCCTCTTTTGAGTTGATTGGACCATACAAAAGAGAATTCCAAGCCCCATGAGCTTCCAAAAATCAAACCATCCAGCCTTATTTACCAAATTGAGCCAAAATCTTGAAATTGACATTCCACAAAAATCAAACCAAATCCTGGTCCCCTAACTTGCCACATACAGCCTGTTAGGTCACAAGACCAAAACCAAAAACCAAAACCTGATCCCCTAACTTGCCACATACAGCCTGTTAGGTCACAAGATCAAAACCAAAATTGATCCCCCAACATTCCACATACAGCTTGTTGGGTCACACGATCAAAACCAAACCCGACCCCCTAACCTGCCACATATAGCCTGTTAGGTCACAAGGTCAAAACCCAAATCCACATCCCTGATGTCATCTTCAAAACTTTGCCTCGAGATGGTATGTGATCCCTTTCACTACCATAAAATTCCCCTGGAAGCTCAAAAGGCTACAAATACCAAAAAGAAAGACTGCTCAAAGACTCTTGGTCAAGTCACAGGCTCTCCTTCGAAAATCTCTTCGAGGCACATCGACTACAAAAGTCAAGCAACTCGCCGCTGTACCTCGAGGGGGCATTTGTTGACACCAAAAATGTCACTTTGCCTTTTCAAGATCCAAAGAGCTACATGAAGTCGCAACCTGCCATAAATAGGCAATGCTGCTTCCAAAAATCAAATCTTGTCACAATCAAACAAAAACTGCAAGATTCTTCCAGACAGCCAAAAGAGGAGTACACAAGAAGTTTCGGGCCATTTCAAAATCATTTGGCCTAACTTCGCTTCTCCGACAGCCGAAAAGGAGTTCTCGGCGGCAAAAGCTCTCCGGGACCATGGTTCCCAAGACAGAGCCTATGGATCATCTTAAAATGACTCCAATAGGTTCCCTGTCAAATTTCAAGTCAATCGGACATCGGTTGACCGCACATCAAACCGCGACATCTTCATCGCGACAAAAAGCAAGTCTACAGGTGATAGGACCCCAAACGGCTTCAAAACTCAAACAAAAGCCTATGTTTGGTCTTATTTATTGCTCAGGAGGCTTCACACCAAATTTCAGGTCATTCCGACATCGTTTGACCTAGTTTCAGCTTCTGACGGAAAATCGGCAGCTCTGCGCGACAAAGTCTTCGGCTTTCTCAGGAAATTGGAAACTTTGCAAAATAAAATGCAAGGATTCTCATCAGGTTTCCTACAAAGAAATCAGGCCAATAAATGGTCAAAATGTCAAGGAAAAGTACAGAAGAAAAAAGAATCGAAAAACAGCAAAAACGGACGCAAAACGGGACACGAAAGGGGGAAAAACCCCCCAGGGTCGCAGACCCCTGCGACCCTGGGCCAGGGTCGCCGGCGACCTTGGAACCCGGGGTCGCCGGGAAAGCCCCGGAAACCCCGGTTTTCGCTGTTTTTTCGCGATTCGAGGAGCCCAGCCTCTGGTACTTTCCAAAATTCGTGCTTTTGAGACACCAAGTCCTCTGACATCCGTCCAAAACACGGGTAAATCATCAAGAGTATCGAAGACAGTATTGATCGCCACCCGGTCAACCAAAAAAGTGTGCTTTCTACCCGACCGATCGAGAAATCGACAGGACAGATGGCACCGACCCGCTGTTGGCAACAAACACCTGAAATTACATGGTCATCTGATGTCGATCTACATGAAGATCCATCGATGATCATCGACAGAAGAATTCCAAAAGACGTGGCACGGCCCGCGACTCTTCAGCTGCTCGGCGACCACTTAATGCGATTAATTGACTAACTTTATTACAGTCATTAATCCATTTCTTGGACGGCCCAATCAGAAGCAAGCATTCGGGAGTTACAAGTCAAGAAATTCATGGCATTTAACCCATGAAACTCCTCCCATCATGGCGATTAAAGGCGATTAAATGCCCTCAATCTCCTCCGGCCAATCAGAAGCCAAGAAAAAGGAGTTACAAAATAAACAATTCAATTTTGTAACTCCTCCCATTATGCGGCTTAATGACAATAAAAGCCCATAAACCCACCTAAAAGGCTACCTAAAAGCCTATAAATAGGAGGGCTCTCCAAGAAGAAAGAACATCAGAAACATCAGAGAAAAAAAAGCACAAGCACACGGACAGAAATCCAGAGAAAGGAAAAAGAGAGAAAACTCTGCGGAAGTTCTACACCGGCCACCGTAACAAGGTGACAAAAGTCCCTTGGGGGGTACCCCCCCCAAGGTCCTTGCCTTCTCCTCCTGCCTCCAATGGCTTAGATGTGGCTTTTCAGCCCGTCTACTCGGTTTTTTATTGGATATAGGACCTCCTTTTGGTCTTTGTCTTCTAAAAACCCGAGGTTATAGCCAAGCCAAGAGAATCAATAGCATCCTCTGTTCTCATCTGCATGGATGATGGCGAAGCCCACATATGGCTTGCGACCGTCAATCTAAACGAGTCCTCCACAATCTCCTGAGAAGTTAGATCCTCCTTTTCTTGCTTTTCATTGTAGTTTGTATTTTTTTTAAAGAGACAAAAATCACAACTCTTGTCTTTCATTATTGATAAGAATTGTAAATCGGCTATAAACGCCAAAATCGGCTATAAACGCCAAAAATCGGCTATAAATGCCAAAAAAATCGCCTTTCACGGCAAACCAAGAAAATGTCTCTTTTCTTAAATATATGTGCAATGGAAAACTTGAAAGAAGTTGATTTCATTTTTACTTGCGAAGGTTGATCTCCAGATCACCACTTGCAATTCCAAGTAAAAAATAGAAAATCTGGCACACCCACAAAAAAAAGAAATGTTGATGCACGCCCCCCTTTGCCCCCCGGTTACGAAAGGGTCGGAACCAAACGGACTCCCACGTCCGCCGACCTCGGCAGGAACCCCGGGGCATTCCGGGAGCGCGGTCCATCAGGCATCTTTGTCGAGGTGCGTGTGGCCGGGCCTGAGGCATAATTAGCCGGTTATCTTACCGGTGCTATCAGGATCCCAGTGTCCTTAGGAACGTCCCCACACAGTTGCTTTTTTATAATTTTTCGGCAAATGTTAACTAAACAAATGGCCGAAAGCAGGGCCCTCTTTTGGAATAACTAACAAAACAAGAAGACTTGAACAAAAAATAAAACAAAAGCTTTTACTCAAATGGGGAACGTGTTCATTGCATCTTCTTGTGAACCTTCCTGCAAGATTGCAAGATTACAGGAGTTGATTTATACTCTTGGACTTATAATATAGTCACTATTAGAAAGTGTAATTTTAGCGCCGAACTTATGGCGGGGGCCATTCCCACTTTTACCGGAGGCCTCTGGCCCCCATTAAAAGTTTCCCGCCACTCTCACTTTTTAGCAGAGCCACTAATAGTTTTTCTTGCAGTAAGTGATTTATAGTTTTATACTTGGGGAGTGTATTCCCTGAGAGTTTTTTTTTTTTTTTTTTTTAAATGCCCCTCTTAGTTGGGCCCACTATAGTGTAAGACAACTAATGGAATGCTACTTGATGGAATAATCGAGATGAGATATACTTATTTTGAAGAATTCAACTTCATTAGATTATCCCAGTCCCTTGATTCATCGCTCTAATATTTAATGATTTTAGAGGCATCACTTTCTTCTGATTTCAAACCAACAACGAATAAAAGCTGGATGAGTATCAAATGTGTGAAATGATTGAATTTGCTTAAGGTATGCTCCACACCCTAAAAACATAAGGGAGCAAAACGGAGAGTTTTAGAAGGGGGGGAGGTTTTGAGAATCCCTCTTTATACTTGGACTTATAATATAGTTTTTCTTTTCTTTTTTTCTCTCTCATTTTTCTTCTTTCGATATTTCCATTAGACTGAGGCGGAACACATTTGTCATTTTGCATATAAGGGGTTGATGTGTAATAAAGTTGTTTAGATCAACGTCCACCCTCGTTTCTGAGCGGTCATAATTGTAGTTGAGCCATCACCATAAAACTATTGTTGTGTCATTTCCTATCACCAATTGATCTTAGGATAAGTGGTAGCTCAATGGGACTTAATATTCTATAAATGGTATCTGAGCATGACAGCTCGAATCACGAAACACGCGTTTTGTTAGTTCCGAGCCGCTGTAAGGTCGTACATGCAGAAGTTTACGCATCGGACTTCTTCTTAAAAAATGTATGAATAGAGTAATCACTAATATAAAAATCTCTTTAATTGTGTTTAGACTTAGATAAAAAGTATCCGGGGATCATGAGCCCACGGCAAACAATCCTGAATGGACTTATCACGGTTTGCGATGCCAAGTTTGACAGGCGAGTAGGTGACATGGCCCCCATGGCCGACCGTGATTTGACCCTTTTGACATTTGCAGTTTCTCATCCTTTTGAAGTCCGAATACTAGGGGTGTACACTGGGTTTCCAAACCCGGCCCGACCCGGTAACCCGACCCGACCCGGACGTATTCGGGCGGGTGTAACATGGTCTTATACCGGGTCGGGTCAAACCCGACCCGGAACATACTAATCCAGACCGGGTGCCGGGTTAAGGATTTTTAGTTAATCGGGTTATCGGGTGACCCGATAACCCGGTTATAAAAAAATATTAAAAAAATAACTTTTATATACTAATTAGCTGATTTATAAATAAACTTTGAAATAAAGTTTTGTGGAAAGTTTTGTGGTTAAACTTGGATTTAGATGAGAAAATCTTCATTTCACAGAAGTTGTTATTTTATCTCCATGCATTTTATCAAAAAAATATTCAGATTGAAAAAAAAAAATAAAAAATAAAAATTGTAACCGGGTTACCCAGTAACCCGGTAAATCCGGTAACCCGAACCCGACAAACCCAACTATAGCTAACCGGATATTCGGTCGGGTTTTCGGTGTGCATAAACTAATAGAGTCGGGTCAAACCCGGCCCGATAACCCAAAACCCGACCCGATGTACACCCCTACCGAATACTCTCCTCTCGTCTCTACTCTAGCGTTTGTTGAATTGTTATAAGTGAACCAAAGTCAGGCCCTGTAACAGAGGATCCTGAATCTCCTTTTCAACTGTCTTTTCGCTCTTCTATTTATCCCGTCGCTTGGACCTCTCATTCCTCGATCTATCTTTCATTGGATGATCAATAATGGATCTCGTACAAGCACTTGATAATATGCGTCAATAATGCTGTCCTCCATGATGGGAACAGAATAAAATGGGTGGACCAATGCACGTGAATCCACACACACTATAGCTAGCTTTAATTTGTTGCCTTCTTCTGCCTATCAGAAATAAAGAGGCAAAAAAAAAAAAAAATCCCAATCCTCTCATTTACATGCCTAACGACTACCGTCCTGTCTCTACGCGTAGTCACCGTACGTCCTGCTTGCAGTGCAGTACAACAAGCGTAGAATGATATTTATCTTAACGTATATTATTTGTTTTGCCAATGGAATGATAGATATATCCTTTTAACGTAAATCGCAATGGATTTTCTACACATGCACATGATGCCATATGATTCCAATTTAAAGGTGGGGATTATTAAGTAATCAGAGTGCTGATATGATAAGTTTGGAGGAGGAGGAGGAGGAGGAGGAGTCCTCTTTCCTGGTTGTTGGCTCGCTAATCATCGTTTCGAGTTCACCAACGAATCTCTCCATGGCGGGACCTGGCAGGCAGATGGGGACCACAATCCCATCCTCCCCCGCTTTGGCATTGCGGAATGGGATGTAGAAGCTGGCGACCCCAGGGATGGCCCCCACACCCCCCTTGGCGGGCCCACCATAAACAGCCTTCCCCCACCCGAAATCCACTTCCCCGAAACCAGCCCGGGTCACATCCGACACCAAAAAGGTGCGCACCACCGTGAAGTGGGGCCGGCCCCTGAGCACCATGAGGTCCGCCACAGACTGCATGTACTCCTGGCTCACGTCCGATTTGGCCTTCCTCACCAGCTCCAACGCGTACCCCAGCGGGTTCCGGCACACCTTACCCGCCGGAGACACCGCCACCGGGAAGGCGAAAGCGTTCCCGTAGTACCCGGCCGGAAGAGGCGGCTGGAACTTGGCGCGGGCGTTGACGATGCAGAGGATCCTCACCTCCTCTTCCGGGTCCGGGCTGAGGGCCACCGTCCGGCACTTCCAAAGGCACGCCGTCAGAAGCTCGAAGGTGGAGGATCGGCGGAGGTGGTGGGGGACGCGGCTGCGGAGGGCGGCGATCTGGCGGGGGCCGAAGAAGAAGGAGCGGTGGGCCATGTCGTCGAGGGGGATGATGGTGCCCTTGGTGTCGGCGACCTCTTCGTACTCCCGGTGGACACAGGTGACGCGAGGTGGGTCCCGGGCGTTGAGAAGGTGGCGCTGCCACACGGGCGGGATGGATGGTGCACGTGCGCCTCGGGCCATCTCGCCCACTGCGCTCATGAACTGCACCAGCCCAGCAGCGTCGCTCATGACGTGGTTGAGTCGGAGGGCCATGATGAAACCCCCACACGTGAGACGGGTCACCTGCATTTATTGCATATTTGCATGGCACAACGCCACAACACAGATAAGATCGATCGAACACACTAATGGTATTTTTGTTTGAATGCTACAAATATATAATTCTGAAAAATAACCAGCCTCATCAAATTAAATTAAGATTCAACTTGGCCTCTCCCTTGAGAGTTATACTACAATACCGGCCAGCAGCTTAATTCCTAGCTGCATGCTTAAAAGATTCGTGCTTGATTTAGAATTTTGGAAATAATTAAGCAGTTACACTTCATGAGGCTGAGGCAACAGTACGTTTGTCGTTTGGACCAAGAATGAAATTAATTAGTGGGAATCACCGTACCTGAATCAAGATCAAGGGGCAGCCGAAGACTCCTTGAGAGCCTGGGACGTCATAGAGGAGCTCCTCCAGGCATGGGAATGGCGGTTGGAGCGCGTCACCGAAATTGTGGAGGGCGATGTCCGCATCGGCCTCTATGAACATGGCTCCTTCGCCTGTGCACTCCACCAACAGCTTACGTCCGGGCCCCTCCCTCAGCCTACCCGCAAAGGGGTAGTAAAAGACGAGGGCCTCGCCCAGGGCCTCTCGGATCACCCGTGCTGGGTCTCGCCCTTCCATGGATGGGTCCCTACGGTAGAACTGGATGACTGGGATCTGGAAGCGGAGGCCTTCTTGGTCATCGATGTCCGAGACGGGCTTGAATTCGTGTGGGGTAGGCTTCGATGGAGGAACCAGCACTGCTTGGCGCCTCTTCACCTTGAACACAAGAGGAGGAGATGATGAAAGTGCTGGAGCCATGGGGGTATGGGTTGGTCAGGGGGAGAGATTGGTTTTGGGTTAAATGCTAATGCAGCGCTTGAGCACTACCAAAGACCCAATGGTTGAATTTATAGTATAAGATCTACTCTGTTTGGTAATGGATTAGCAAGTGCTCTCTCTCTCTCTCTCTCTCTAGTTGATATTCTCTCTCTACTATTATTATATTCCATAAATACAAAGAAGATACCCTCAATCTTCTCCACGGCTGCCAGGAAAGCTTCTTGCTTTGTTTTTTTATCTCTCCACGGTGTGAACAATATAATGCGTTGTTTGAACTTTGAAGTCGCGTCAACGTTTCAATGACTCCCATTTAGCGGGTGGGCCAGTTCATTCGCAGATGCCTTTATCATCTTAAATATCTTTCACAGGAGATTATCATCTAATGGGAAGAAAAAAGGAAAAGTAAAAATTCCATGTAGTGATTAATTATATGGGGAATATGTTATAAAGTACTAGCACATGTAAACTTATACCAAAATTAAAAAAAAAAAAAAAAAACTGAGAGTTGTTTACACATTATAGTCACTAATTATTATTATTATTATTATTATTATTATTATGAGAGATTCGAACACACATCCTATACACTACGTGATAATTCCTACCAAACCAACTAAGCTTCAACTGGGGACAATGTATTTGGTACAATTTTTTCTTTTTTTAAATTATGTGTTATTAGTATCCCAATACATAGACGGCACCAAAATCCATATTATTCTCTTCGGTCTGGGTCATCTTAATCTATTAAATTCATATATATACCTCAAAAATAAATATTTTGCAGTAGTTTAGTCATCATTAAGAAGCCTCATGAGGCACCACAAATTACACAATTTTCTTTTATTATATATATATATATATAACAAAAGTAACCCCAAGGGGTTGGCCGAGTGGTCAGGATCATGGTTACTCCTTCTTCCGGAGCTACCAGTCCAGCCTAAAAGATTGGGAACCCTCCAATGACGATATATATATATATATATATATAACAAAAGGACATCAAAAGCCATCTTGCTAATTATAAGACGTGGCATGAAGGGCCTCTTTTAGCGAAAAAGAACAGGGCTCACTATCAAAGCACAACTGAGGGTAAGGGATTTGGATTAAATCACCTTAATAGGATATGCACAACAATCTAATTAGAGGCATTGAATCAGAAACTAGTACATTTCTCATTAGAGAGGAAAATTTTCAAAGCTTGACGGACTGTTCATTTGCAAGAATATAAATGCTGTTAAAAATCTTTAACTGCATATCAGTTGATTGTCACAACCTTTTAAATTATCTGTTTGTTTTGTAAAGTTTTAAGGAATTCAAATACCCTCAAACAATAATTGTCAGATAACCTTTATAACCAAATGTATCGGTGGGGTTGCGAGGTGATGAAATGAAATGAATGGATGGGGAAGATCATTTACCGGATGTGTTTCTGGACAGGGAAGGGAAGGTATGTGAATCTTGTTTTTCCATGGGCCTATATTCGTCACCAACATTTTCGTGGTTCACATTTGTCGTGCAGTGCGTGCATCACGTCTCGCAATTGTTGCAAGATTTTTCTTGTTGGGCCCTTCATTTGGCAGCCACTCTATGCTTTTTCTTTCTTTTTTTTTTTCCAAGGGTAAAGAATATTGCAGCCACTAATATAATGTTTTCTAATGCAAATGTTGTTGTGTACGTGCGTGTGTGTGGAGGCGTCCGTGAAACTTATGATCGCACAATCAAAACAAAGAAAGAGGAGAGACAATCACATGTGAGATTTTGGTAGTTTGGCACTTGATCTCACAATCAAAACAAAGAAAGAGGAGAGACAATCACATGTGAGATTTTGGTAGTTTGGCACTTGAGCTCACAATCAAAACAAAGAAAGAGGAGAGACAATCACATGTGAGATTTTGGTAGTTTGACATAAGTGCCAGTTTATATTGGAAATGAAAAATAAACTCGATGGAAGGACAAATGGCATGCGGCTGTCAGAGCCAAAATACAATCCAAGGCAGAGACATCTCGCTGTAGTGAGAATGGCGCTGAGTGCCCAGTTTGTTTCGAACTCTATTTTAGAGTTTGAAAAAAGACTCTATTAATATTTAAATGAATTATTATTAGGAGTCTTAAGTACGTACTTGGGTCTATATATTGGGTGTTTCTCACAACCCAATGACACAGATCATCTCTCAAGTTCTGAATTAGAGATCTAATTGAGAGAAATTTTTTCTATAGACTTATTGAAGAGTTGTGCTGCCAAGTACTCTAGATAGCCAGGTTCTTCGGCATTCATTGTAGAAGATCATCTTCTTGCGTTGAAGATTTAAGGAGTCAAGCGCTAGATTGAGTCTGTTGCAATCAACGGTGTGAAATCGTTGAAACGTGAAGCGACACAACTCACACAAGGTAACTTCAGTCTTTAGATAGGGGATATCTAGGGAGGTAATATGAGTTTCTTGTAATTACGAGATTCATAGTATTTGATTGTTGATCCAGTTCGGATATGTGGTTTTTTACCCGGTTAGGATTTTCTACATTTAATATGGTGTCCTTATGGTGTGTGCTTGTGATTTTATTTTCTGCTGCGTAGATTATTATTTTTTGCACACTAGTGGGCTAATTTATTAAGTGGACCAATTTAGAGATCTCGTACCCTAAACCTTCACTCGACTTTCTTTTTACTTGATTCTCGGCTTGGATCTAGGGTTCAAAATTACATCCATATAAATATTTTTGATTTCTTAGCCCCAAAGATAGCCCCGGTGCAATTACCAAAATACCCTTGATCCTGAGCCAATTGGTCTGGACCTGTTTCCCATTTTCGTATGATTTTGGTGTGCATGGAGGATGCCATCGCAGAAAATGAAAATAATTTACAAAAAAGAAAATGTACATGATCCAATACACAAGGGAAACACAATACGAAAATGTATTTTTCATCGCATTTCAATGTTCAAGTATAAGATTTGAGTTCTACCTCAAGAGATTGTGGGACTCAACGTTTGGACTTACAGGTGACATGTCATTTATATAACACATGAACCCCCGTCATTCCTTCAATAGCATACGATGTATATTGCTCTAAATTAGAAATACATGATAGAAAGATGCTAAAAAAAAAAAAAATTTGTATGAGAGGGGCTGAAATGCCAATTCTCAAGTCTCGAAGACTATTGGAAACATGGAATCCAATGCATTCATCTTTTCTATTTTCAATGTCCATTTCGGGTTTAGCCAAGTGCATTCCTTGCAGGTAGTCGGAGTTTTGGTCCAAGTATGGCCTCTTTGGTCAAGTCGTGTAGGCCTTTTACATGAGTCATAGTGAAAGCATGACTTCACGACGGGATAATTAGGTCCAGGGTGCAATATTGGTTCCCATTGAATAGAGAAAAAAGGAGAATTAAAGGAAATGGAAGGAATTTAATTGCATAAGACATCAAATCCCGTCCGGAAGTTTCATGTACTTTGGATTCGTCCATGATCAGAGTTGCAAAACTTCTTCTCCTTCTTGAACTTTAGATAGCATTTTTTCTTGATTTTTCACTCTTTCAAAATGACTAATTTTCTCATTAATTTTGGCCCCCTTTTTTTACTTGAAATGACCTATTTATAAGCTTGGGATGGTGAGCACATTTCCCCACAATTAGAAGAAATGAACTGTATTGCACGTGGGCTTCCTTCTCACGTGTGCGGGCTCCCATCCCACTTATGTAGGGTTTCCTTCCCATGTGTGTAGGCTCTCTCCTTGCGTGTGTGGGTGCTATAAGGGTCTCAGAACCTTGGCTAGGGCACTCAAAGGGGTGCCAAGAAATTGGCATTTTGGAAAGTTTTGCACTACATTTATGTAGTTATATTTGTTGGAAGTATGTGGGCATTCTAAATAGATTTTCAAAACTTTTGACCCACTTGAAGCAGGGATCAAAGACCCAAAAAGCTAAGAACCCAGTCCCAAGATTTAAAGCCCTCATCTCATGCATTAAGATCTAAGATCTATCAAAAGAAGACAAATCAAGACAAGCAAACATAAATAAGAAGACCTGCTAAAATAAATGATTGTAGATCTATACTTGAGGAGCTTAGTTGTGCTCAAACAATAACTTGTTTTCTTTATTCTACGAAACCCTCTCGTAGATTAGATCTCCTTTGCCTTGTATTCTTCCACACTATGACCATCTTGTAGAGAACTTCTCAAAGCGAGTGGTGGGATCTCAATGGAGAAGAAAGCCCTAGGCACTCAATGAGGAAACCAAAGGAGAAAGAGCAGGAGAGTGAGTGTGCGAGGGGTTGGACATTCCGAGCTTGGGCATGGAGTACATATTGGACGTCCAGTCCATTTCCTCATATATACAAATAACTCCACTAAATAAATTTAATTGCACTACAGTCTTAGAAATATTTACAAGAAGACCCTAAACTTTCCAATTACTGCAAGTAGACTCCTCCATAAATCATATCCATGTATCCATTGGAATTAAAATGTCCAACCAAATTGGGTTTATCTCTTATTATACTTGTGACCCAATTGATCAAAATAATTATCGGTACCATCTGATTAACTCTAAATCAAGACAGGTGCCCACTTACCAATGATAAATTTCATTAATTGATACAAGGGATATTTCTAACTTAGAGGATAGATTCCTTCTTAAGAATAAATGTTCACATAGTCTCACTACCATCTACCAAAGATACCGACGTTTCGACTTACAGTAGGCCGCATGTAAGGTCAGGGTCAGTTGGGCCCAATATCACACCCTGCCCGTTTAATTGTTATTATTATAATTAATTATATTTTAGATATTTAAGTGGGTTTAGATTATGAGCAAGTTTCTTTTAGCATTAGAATAGTGTCTGCGTAGTTTTGTGCGATTTCGAGTTCATTTGATCATAGCAGGGGGTAGTTTGCAATTTAGGAAAAATTGAGTGTTTTCCGAAATATTCCAAACGCCGTGATTTTTGGGTTCGTTGGAAAGGTTTTGTCGCGCTGATCTTTTTTGTCTCTTGACTCGTCGCGATCCGGTGATCAAAAATCCATCAAGTGGGCCATTCTTCACCGGACCCACTTAAAGGGGCAACTTAGTCTTTTCCTTCGTTTCTTCTTCTTAAGTGAAGATTAACCCTAATTTTCTAATCATTCTCTGCAACGAAGAAAACAATCGCAGCCCCTTTCTTCTTCCTCTTCTCTTCTCAAGCCAGAATTCTAGCCCAGAAGACTACTCTCGAAGATCCGAACCGCTAGTCTTAATCCTTTCGATCCCCTCTTTCTTCCGGTACCAAATTGGTAAGATTTCTCTCAATCTCATATTTTCATTTTATCTTCTCTTTGGTTAGATTAGGTCCAATCTTGATCATTTTCCTTTCTTTCTTCTCCTTTGTGTTATAGGTTGTATTTGGTCGGGTTAGATTGTGGATCTAGGGGTAGAAAGGCTTCTCCTCGAGTTTTGCCCAATTTCTATCTTCTTCTTGGTTGAGGCAAGTAGATATGCAATTCATAATTTATATGTCTATATTATTTCTATTGATTGATGATGTTTTATGTTAGAATACCTTAATTCCAAGCATGTTCTGATTTGGGGATTATACATGTTAGGTATTGATTTGGGATTTAGATTTGTTAATTCTAAAATTGAAAATCCTTTATTGTGTATTTGATTCAATGGATAGAATGGATGAAATGGATGGATGGAATGAATGGATTGTTAGGGAGAGCAGGAGGCTCTATCTTATGTAGGTGGTAGCCTTTGGAAAGGCTGGGAAATGGAGGAAATTGATTGGGGGCAGAAGAGTTTCATAAATGGCCTGAAACTGCACTGATCCCGCACTGTCGGTTAGCCGAAAACAGAAGTTTGGTTAACCGAACTCTGTGTCGGTCAACCAAAACCCCAATTCGGTCAAAAAACCAGAGAGCTATTTATTAGTCTCTAGTGAACGTCGGTTAGGCTCTCGGTCAGAGTTCGATTAGCCGAAATCAGGGAGTTCGGTCAGCCGAAAACCCATTGTCTGTCAGAATTTCAGAGAGCTGGTTTTCAGTTCTTCTGAGTTTTGTCAGTCGAACTTCCATGTTCGGTTAACCGAACTGATGAATTCGGTTAGCCTTCGGCTAACCGAGGGGTTAACCGAAATTGCCATTTTGCCTTGTTTTATTCCAGACTAAGACTTTAACCTAGGTTTGGGACTTAGATGTTGGAAACCCCTAATCTACCATCACATGACCATAAATGGGATTGAAATCGAAACACGTGGCTTGGTGTGGATTCGATAGGATGTCTAGGTATTCGTGTATTACATATCATAACCGAATACGTATTGAACTGAATCATCCGATACTTAACATGATCGTAAACCAAGGGATTTCCCTAAGAGTATCGTCGATCCAAATTCCACACGTACTTTGTTAGGACTTGTGGAATACATGGATGACACCACTTGCTTAGAATTGGATTGTAATTCTTCCTTGACTTGTGACTTATATCCGTCGTTAATATTCCTTGTACATTCTCTTTGCATAAAATACTTAACTAATTATGAAACATAAATCCTTGTAGGATTTAGGACTTGGACCTGACTTAGAATGTACCTTAGGAACCTGTGTCATGTCTTGATAAACATGACTGGCTAGCATGGAAAGGGATTATCATGTGCTGTACTTATCTTGTATTGTCTTGAATGAGATAATCCATATGATCGTGTATTGTACATTGACCTAGCCAGACTTGCTTGTCTTGTTTTCCTTGTGTCAATACCACTCTATTACTATTAGCATATCATGGCCATCTGCAGTTTGGGGTATTATTGAAGGGCCGGTTACTTGGTCGTCGGGATGGGCAGTCGGCGTTGGACGACTTCCATGGCATTGAATAGTTGGGAGGAGTGGGCTTGGACCGTGCTTCTATTCCCAGGACGGGGAGCTAGGATCCCACTGGAGCAGTACTTTGGTATTAGTAGTCTTGTCTGGATTGGTACTGGTACCCCGGGAGGTGGCTTGGACATCCTCGGAGTCTCCCTCTTGTTCTTGTTTTTGCATTGCATGGATAGTGGTTATTGCTAGATGATTGCTAGGATTCCTTTTATTATTTCTATTGATTATTATTCTCGCTTTATGCCTAGCTTCGCTTTCTTATAGTCATATGATTATATACTTGTCATTATTCTATATTTGATGCATGTCACGTTTATTATGCTTTGCTTATCTATTGCTCAACATGTCGTTGACTCTGTTCCTTGGTATACAGACTCCTTAGGTGAGTACTACTACTACAAGGAGTAGGCCGGTGAGTAGGTCCTAGAGGATCTCCAACCAGCTGAGGAGGAACGCGAGTGGCGTGCCGATGACGTAGAGTAGCATCATCACATCTGGCACGAGAGAGATTCACATGGACTTCATTTAGATATATTCTTTTATTTATTTCTCTCGTTGGACCTTTATTCATTGACTTGGTCTTCTTTTAATGGCCTTGTTTATTGGGTTGGCCAATGTAATAATTTACTTGATTCTTTAGTTTTGTTTATTTATCTTTCTTGCAACTTTAATATTTAATGAGAATTATTATTCACTGTTGATGTTCCATATGCCTAGAGTTGTATGAACTCTATATTTATTATACTACATGAGGCTTGAAATATTATATCATCACTGCGGACTTACGATCCATGGGCCCAAAGGACAAAAAATTTAATTGGTCATAAATTCCACTCTCCGGATCCGGTTTATTCTTAAATCGGATTTGGAAACTCAATATAAATGTATATATAATAGAAACTTAAGTCCATTAATCTCTCAGGATTACTTGGAAAGTTTGAGAGCATTCCTTAGTTAGAGACAACTTTTGTATAAGGTGCTACTCATGGTCCTTCGGTACATCCAATGTACTAGCACAACAATCAAGAGTCTTACACTCTGATGGTTGAGACAAACCACACTGTCTCATAGTGACTGTGGTGATATAACCTTTTCAGATGAGATGCACAGTCTCATCACTAATTGTGAAAACACTTTAAGTATAAGAGTGTGATCTATATATCATGTATATGAATCTCACCCACACACATGGATTACATTTAATATAGTTATGATCGAGCTTCGGTTCATCTTAGCTTCGGTAACTCAATGTAAATGTATATATAGTAGAAACTTACGTCCATTAATATCTCGAGATTGCTTGAAGATTTTGAGAGCATTCCTTAATCAGAGACAGCTTTTGTATAAAGTGTTACTCATGGTCCTTCGGTACATCCAATGTACTAGCACTACAATCAAGAGTCTTACCATCTGATGGTTGAGACAAACCACACTGTCTCATAGTGACTGTGGTGCTACAACCTTTTCAGATTAGATGCACAGTCTCATCACTGATTGTGAAAACACTTTAAGTATAAGAGTGGTGATCTATATATCATGTATATGAATCCCACGCACACACATGGATTACATTCAATATAGTTATAAGCTTCGGTTCATCTCAGCTTTGGAACTCAATGTAAATGTATATATAGTAGAAACTTAAGTCCATTAATCTCTCGGTATTGCTTGGAAATTTTGAGAGCATTCCTTAATCAGAAACAGCTTTTACATAAGGTGCTACAAATGGTCCTTCGGTACATCCAATGTACTAGCACAACAATCAAGAGTCCTACACTCTGATGGTTGAGACAAACCAAACTATCTCATAGTGATTATGATGCTACAACTTTTTTAGATGAGATGCACAGATGCATAGTCTCATCACTGATTGTGAAAACACTTTAAGTATAAGAGTTGTGATATATGTATCATGTATATGAATCTCACGCACACACATGGATTACATTTAATATAGTTATGAGCTTCGGTTCATCTCATGAACTATCTTGTCATTTTGTATTGGTTATGTACAATTATCAAATAAAATACTATTCATCACATGAGTAAAGCATGAAATTATTAATCAATTATTAAAATAAATCAATTTATTCACATCATCCACTGAATTGAGGACATACAATCTAATAATATTTATATTATGTATATATATATATTTATTGTAATTTGTACAAATTCAAGTATAACAACCCATTTTTTAGTAGTTTAGTTCAAAGCTTAAGCCCAAGTCTAAAACTATGTAAGTGTGAATTAGGTTCTCACATCGGCTGAACTCCAGTCCATACTCGAACTAGCCTAAGTTGCTCTCCCGGGGCCTGTTTCTTTACTAGAATTTCTTAGAAGAATTCAATATGTGAGTGTGATAGCTTGTCCCCCGGGATTTGAAATTCCATATTTTTTTTATCAGAATTCAAATTCCAACTACCTAAAAAGTCTCTTTAGTCTCTTCGTATTTTTGCTAGAATGTCAAACGCTCTACCCAAAAGGAGGATATAGGAATTCCACTGCTAGAGATTGCTTTAAAGAATTTGAAACTCTCTCCACAAGAATTCTATGAGCTATTGTAAAGAAACTTGAGCCATATGTGGGTGAGCATCACTATCCGCCAGATGCTTGGCACAAGAGGGGAAATACTACTACGGCTTGTCCTGCAAATTTTTGTGAATGCTCACTTATAGTATTCAAACCAACCAAAATAAATAAGTTCCAATGTAATTTTGATCCACCCAAATTTCATTCTTTTTTGTCACGTCCAGCTGCTACGGGTAGAGTGGTAGTAAGTAATACTTTAAACTTCAAGAACCAGGGATGATCCTGGACATGCGTGATACGAAGGTGCCAAGACCACTCTACAATAAATGTGTTAGCCACTTAATTAATTTTATTCTAATGGGAGTTGGTCCAACTATCAAAGCAATTACAACTAAAATAGGGGAATAATATGTCCAGCAGAAAGTCAAGGAAAACCATATGTAAAACAATTGTTGGAATGAGATTTTGTCCCGAGGCAATGCGCTTGGATATATTATTAATCTTCAAGACATGGGTTTTACATCAGAAATTGGAAACAGCTGAAATGAATGAGCACAATAGTATATAAGCTAGAAAAAAAGGTCAAATAGTAACTAGTGAGTTGGGTTCGTACTCCACTCAGGTGATAGAGGATGTGGGGCCGGGTATGAACTGCCTCACTATAAATAGACGCGTGCAGTCGTGCACCATGTTAGGAAGAATCACCATTCCCCTCAACAGTTTAAAGCAATAATAGATGAAAGTCGTGAGATTTTGGTATGCTGCCGTAAGCCCGTAACACAGCCCCTTAACACTTTCCCTTCTTCATGATCAAACTCGTATGATAATTGCATTTGATGGCGAGGGACCTATACACCGGATTAAGGATCTGTGTGGGGATATTCCCGAACTCACCGGGATCCCTATGAGATGCATCATCCGGGACTCCAGCACCAGTTAATCCATCTCGGCAGGGCTCAGTCTCGGCAATGGTGTCAGCCTCCAGCTCGGCCAAGTGATTCCACTTCGGCCATACGCTCATAAGCCCCACCTCGGCCAGGACATCCCCAGCCCGGCTAGGGAATTCAGCCCGGTTCTCCACTTCAGTATCCCTGCGAGGTCTCCAGCCAAGTCAAGGGCGCTCCCGACCTCGGCACCAAGCACCCCAGGTCGCCCCCAACCTCGGCTCACCGACCTCAGTTCCCCGACCTCGGCAACACACCATGACCTCGGTCAGGATGCCAGAGCTAGCTGTCACGCCCCGAAACCGGGACCTGCAGCGAACCGATCTCGGGGTGCGAAATTTTGGAATAATTTGAAACTTTTTGTTATAGTTCCCAAGATCCGCGTGAATGAGGATAATCACATGCCAACACAATCAGAGTATATTTTTCGCGGAAGCTACACATGGTGTTACGACTCGGAATCCGTGGCCATCGGGTTCCGTGTCGTACGCAACCAATGTCATAAAGCCATCATAAACAGACTGGCGTAAATCATAAATCACAACACACTGAGCTGGTAGTAACAAATCTATTATTTCCCAAATATTCAAGTTACAATTAACAGATGTCTTAATTACAAACCCAAAAGAAAAAGGCTGATAAAGCCATACAAAAATATATCCAACCAAAAGAGATACTACCCTCAATGTTAGTTACGAACTCCGGTGCCAAACTTGACATCTAAGTGATATCAACGGGCAGCCCCTCACGTCAGACCGGCGGTCCCACCGCCTCCTCTGATCAAACACCTACAAACCGAAAAGAAGAGCTGGCACCAAACAAAAGGGGTCAGACACGACGGTCTGGCAAGCAAATAAACAAATAATATGAGGCAAAATGACATATATAAAACCAGGCGAAATCATCGAAAAACCGAATAACGAGTCTAAACAATAATGGCAATAAAGCATGCTAAACGATCGAAAGACCGAACATAAATGTCAAAACGAGTAAAAGAACAATGTCAGATGTACGAATATCTCGAAAGATTAAAAGCCTGCATCAAACGTTTAATCGTCGGAAATACATTTCAAATCCTGAATAATAGCGACAATATAATAAGGATCGATATCGTAAACATTAAACGAATCTGAGCATAAAAAGTATAACCAACGGAAATCATAGACTAAAGCAATATACAGATAAAACACAGGCAACCACAAATAGCTAAATCCTCCTATTACCGAAGTAATAAGAGCAAACAAAGCGTAGCCACTAAACGTGGTACCAAACAAAGGATCAGAACCGTAGCCATAAAAATGGGACCGGCAAATCAAAAGTATCCGAACCGTAGCCATACAAATGGGACCGGCAGATAATTACCGTTGCCATGGTCGGTACAAACAGAATCCAAGCTGCAGCTGGCAAACAAAGTAAAGACCCCAAGCCGGATGATCAGTCCGACAAGGTGACCTAAGCCTAGTGGTGCCTTTAGTTTTCAAAACTCGAACGGATACAAATCTAACAGAGTGCTAATCCCTTTGGCTCAGGGGCTCGCACCACATAGCTCTGGCCCCGTCTTGCCTCGGGGTTTGTTTTCAAAATACTAATCTTAACAAATAATGGTTTCATCGAAGAAATCCCGAATGTGACAAACATACTCCAAATCTCTTTTCAAATCGAATCGGAGAAAACATACGAATAACTCGGGTAAACCGTTCAAATACGCATCAAGGTGATTTGTATAAAATCATACGGTCAATCCTTTCGAACGTGGAAAGCCACATGATTTTATAACAAATCATCGATGCTATTTGAATTAGTTCACCCAAGAATGCAAATACGAAATACAAATACAAATACATGATCTGACTTGAAATGGAATGGATAGTGGAGAATGACCTAATGACCTACCAAGGAACCATCTCAATGCACATTTAACCTTTAAACATTAATTAATAAAAAGTGCGTTTGATGCCAATGAAAATCCATAATATTTAAATGATAAAGTGCGCATTAAGACCCGAACGGTTCCCGGGTAATTTCACATACACTCATTCTCACATCATTCCCATTTCACAAATTTCCAAGTACCAAAGGTAATGTCAAAATCCTCGAAAACAGGCCCATAGCTGGCCTTAAACCAAGTCCAAATAACCTACTCATTTAGCCCAAAATAACCCCTTTAAACAAGGCCCAAACCATTATTAAAACAGTCCCAAGCACTAAGCTTGATTGGCCCACAAAACACATTTCAAAAACAGCCCAAAGTTAAACATTGATTGGCCCACAAAACACATTTCAAAAACAGCCCAAAGTTAAACATTGATTGGTCCACAAAACAAGTTTTAAAACAGTCCACAACTGATCTTAAAAACGACCCAAAACTGATTTGAATCAGGCCCACAAACTGATTTTTAAACAGCCCAAAAACTGATTTTAATCAAGCCCAAAAACTGATTTTAATCAAGCCCGAAAACTGATTTTAATCAAGCCCAAAACTGACTTGAACAGGCCCAGAAACTGATTTTTAATCAAGCCCAAAACTGATTTTAATCAAGCCCAAAAACTGGTTTTGGATGGCCCAAGGAAGCCCCAACAAACTGGCCCACAAAACAGTCTCCAAACAGGCCCGGACCCGAGCCCAGACTGAGCTGGGCTCGCTCGAGCGGACCCAGGCCCGCTCGAGCGGACCCAGACAGAAGCTGGGTCGCTCGAGCGACCCAGTGGGTCGCTCGAGCGGACCCAGACAGAGCCTGGTCCGCTCGAGCGACCCACTGGGTCGCTCGAGCGGACTGGGCCTGCCCAGTCCAGCCCGAGTCCTGCATATCTTCCATTTCTTGCATTTTTTCTGATTTTTCTTTGATTATCTTGATTCCTTTCTTTCATACTAATTTCCATAAGTTATTGGGCCCTTCCTTGACCTTCCAAACTCATCAAACCACCCACCACAATCAAATCAATTAATCCAAACACCCTACTTTGAAATCAAGGTCTTCTTCCATGGCTTTGAACCCAAACCCATAACATAAAACTAACTTTCCAAATGATCAAAGTGAAAACAAACTTCCCATGCATTGTAAAGCAATATCATAAATTGAAATCAATGTAACAAGGTTTCATTCAATCAAAGTAAATCCATGATTAATAAAGGAATTAGAACAACATGAGGAAAAATCATGAAACCCAACAAAAACATGACACATCATATTAATTGAAAATCCACTTGCCTTGGTCAAGAGAAGATGTAAAAACACTCCATGAAGTCCTCTAATGGCCTCAAGCTTCCAAAATCATGAAATCCCCAAATAGCTCATGGAAAACCCTAAAAATCCAATCCATTGTAAACCTCCATGAAAACCCATTGCATGTATGACAAAACCCTTCAAAATGGTTTGAAAAACAAGAATCTCATGAAAGGAAAGACATTGCAAACCTTGAGGAGTCCTAACAAAGAAGAGAGGCTTGAATGGAGGGCTTCTCCTAGCTCAAATATCTCAAAAATGGTGTCTAGGGGAAGCTTGAGAGGTGGGGAAGAAGAAGGGGAGCTCAAATCTCCATTTAGCATCAAGGGAGGAGGGATACATGAGGAGAGAGAAAGAGTGGGAAGAGAGGGAAAGCCCTAGCTCACCCTTGCTGGAAACGAATGAGGGAAAGAAGAAGAGAGGGGTTCCCCTCTTATAGAATGGGTCTTGTGGGCCCCGGTCTTCATCAAGCTAAAAGTGGTATAAGCGGGCCCCGGATGAAAACGACGAAGAAGAGAAAAACGATCGTCGAAATTTCTACTTTCCAAAAAGTATATTTTCCCCAAATTCTGAAATTTTCGAAATTCTTGGACAGATTTAGTGAAAATGTCATTTTTGCCCTTTTTCCTCGAAAAACGCGATTTTTGAGCATCAAATCAAAATGGTTAAAACATGAAAGTTGTTAAACTTCATAAAATAAGTCGAAATACCCCAAACCCAGAATTTTTAGAAATCCGAAGTAATTTCCCATAAAAATACAAATCCTAAGGACCGGGTCAAACTAAAGTCAACGGTCTTCAAAATCTCCAAGGCAAGGAAAAATCCGGTCAAGCTCGAAAACAAGATCAAACTAAATCAAATCTCGCTTAAAAAGTTAAACCACGATTAAAACAATGCTAAACAAAAGGACTGGGGTCGGGATCTTACACTAGCCAAGGCAGGGGCTGACAGCTGTCCTCCCTTGGACGCTCATGCATGTTACAGCACGTACGACAAGACAAGGGCACCGCCCATACTCTCTGACAGAGCCTCCCATACCGCCCATGCTTCCTGACAGATCGGTGTCCACAGACGCCAGAGAGGGCTACGATGGGACTATACCTCCCTAGTGCCTGACAGAGTGGGCTATGATGGGATGGCTAACCACCTCAAAGTCAACTCTCTCCCTCTCCTTATCCATATAAAGAGCAGCAAGCGCAGAGAGCAAGGAGGAGGAGATCCAACCAACCATACACAAAACCATATGCCAGATCTCTCCCTCCCCAGAGAACCACATGCTGGTATCATCTTCTTCCCCAAAATCTCTAACCTTAGTCCAGTTCTCATACTGACTTAGGAATCGGAGAGCCCTGCGCTGCCCACAGCCAGGGTCCTCTGACTTACTGTTATTCCTCCCCTTCTCCGGTTTCAGGCAGGCATCGGTGTTCAACCAAAGAGCTTCAGCTACACCCATATCTTTGTGAGTGGCATTTTATGCGCTTACAATTGGCGCCGTCTGTGGGGAACGAGCAAAAAGCCATCTTCTTTACACACCATGCCTCGAAGAACCAAAAAGGGAAAGGAACCATTGACACTGTCAACACAGCTGCCGACGGTCCCCCACCGGGAAAGGTCAGGAGCAAGATCTGGTCCAGCAAGCGTTCAACAGCAGGGTACTCGATCGGGTTCATCCTGTAAGGATTCGACCTCGACTCCACCTTTTAAAAGGCGCACACTGAAGGACAACAGAAGCAACCAAGCTCATGGCGAAAGCTCGGTTAACAACCACCACCTCCGAAAGTAGCTTGATCGACACATCGAGCAAGCGGTATGACAGAACATGGAGGTTGCCGGTTTCGCTCGAGTTCGGCTGAACTCTGACGATTTCGGCACATCCCCCTTCTCTCCGGAGATCAGAAACTTCCCCCTTCCTGAAGATTTCAGCATCCCAAGGTTCGTCATTTACGATGGGACCTCGGACCCAGCAGCGAACCTCCGGCGCTTCACTCAGAGGATGTCGGTGTGGGGCGATGCAAGCCACCTGAACTGCAGAGTCTTCTCTTCCAGCCTCGGGGACCTCCCCCTAAAGTGAATCTGCGCACTCCCCCAAGGATCGATCAAAAGTTGGCAGTAGCTCCGGAGTTCCTTCATGATGAAGTTCCAAGCTCACAGGGTCATCCCCAGGTCAGCCGCCGACCTGATGGCCCTCAGAATGAAGCAGACCGAGAACGTCACGCAGTTCGCCAAAAGGTTCAGGACTGTCTACAGCCAGATCGAGAATGCCTCAGATACAATAGCAGTCATGTCTTTCTAACAAGCCCTCCTACCAGGCAACGAGCTTCGGAGGGACTTGGTCATGCATCCCGTGGTCACTATGGCAGCACTGATGACCACGGTAAACCGGTTCGTCAGGCAAGAAGCAAACGAAGCCCGAGCCCAGGAGCATTTCAACCTCTACGAAAACGACCAGGCAGCCTCCATCTCGGCAGATGCCTCAATCTCGTCGGAAGACTCCATCTCGGCGGATACCTCCAGCTCTGCAGCAACCTCCATCTCGGCGGACGCCTCCTCCAGCTCGAGAGGTAGCTAGATGCCTCCTATCATCACTTAGCCTTGACCGCCCGTCAGCTTCGATCGCACGACCCTCTACCGTCATCTCTGGCGGCACGGTCCTCTACTGTCAGCTTCAATGGCGCCGTTAGCTTCGATGACACTGGTACGACCCTCTACTGTCGGCTTCGATCGTACGACCCTCTACCGTCATTTCAACGGCACGGTCCTTTGCTGTCAGCCTTGATCGCACGGTCCTCTATCGCTATCAGTCATCCAGAGCCCCGTGCTCTTACATCTCAGCCGGGCGCTAGATCTCGATCTCTTGCGTCTCGACTACGAGCCAGATCTCAACTTTGTGCATCGTGGCAGCAGTGCCAAATTCTTGACCTCACGCTGGTGTCGCCCTCATGCTGGCCTCCACGTCATGCAGGTTCGGCCTCGTGCAGGGGATCCTCTCCATTCCGTGCTTTGCGTGCATCTCGGCTCTCAAGCCAGATAGCTGGCATGTCTCCAAAAGCGTGCCACGAGTATCTCAGTACTCATACCAGATAGCATGCACGTCATGCTTTGCGTGCATCTCGACTCTCAAGCTAGATAGCTGGCATGTCTCCAAAAGCGTGCCACGAGCATCTCGGTACTCATACCAGATAGCAGGCACGTCATGCTTTGCGTGCATCTCGGCTCTCAAGCCAGATAGCCGGCATGTCTCCAAAAGCGTGCCACGAGCATCTCGGTACTCATACCAGATAGCAGGCACGTCATGCTTTGCGTGCATCTCGGCTCTCAAGCCAGATAGCCGATATGTCTCCAAAAGCGTGCCACGAGCATCTCGGTGCACATACCAGATAGCAGGCACGTCATGCTGTGCGTGCATCTCGGCTATCAAGCTAGATAGCCGGCATGTCTCGTTCACAGCTCTCGCCACCTCGGCAGCAATGCCCCTCAGCTTGGCAGTCTCCAGTTAGGCAATATACATGCGGCATCTCGACAAGCATTGCCAATCCCTAGCTCGGTAGTAGCACCAGCCTTCGGTTCAGCAGGACATTCCTCCTTCAGCTTTGCAACAGTACCAGCCTGCAGCTCTGGCAAAGCGCCACCTGATCATGCCTCCATCTCTTAGCTGGTGACGAACCAGTTGACTGAAGCCCACCGATCTCAAGCGACAAACCGCTCAAGGGCACAAGTGTTATCGTCCATGATACCTTGCTTCTGACCTCAAAAGGAAGTCTAATGAGCTCAGAAGCTGGGGGCTATTGTGTGGGGATATTCCCGAACTCACCGGGATCCCTATGAGATGCATCATCCGGGACTCCAGCACCAGCTAATCCATCTCGACAGGGCTCAGTCTCGGCAATGGTGTCAGCCTCCAGCACCAGCTAATCCATCTCGGTAGGGCTCAGTCTCGGCAATGGTGTCAGCCTCCAGCTCGGCCAAGTGATTCCACTTCGGCCATACGCTCATAAGCCCCACCTCGGCCAGGACATCCCCAATCCGGCTAGGGAATTCAGCCCGGTTCTCCACTTCAGTATCCCTGCAAGGTCTCCAGCCAAGTCAAGGGCGCTCCCGACCTCGGCACCAAGCACCCCAGGTCCCCCCCAACCTCGGCTCACCGACCTCAGCTCCGCGACCTCGGCAACACACCCTGACTTCGGTCAGGATGCCAGAGCTAGCCAAGGCAGGGGCTGACAGCTGTCCTCCCTTGGACGCTCATGCACGCTACAGCACGTGCGATAAGACATGGGCACTGCCCATACTCTTTGACAGAGCCTCCCATACCGCCCATGCTTCCTGACAGATCGGTGTCCACAGATGCCAGAGAGGGTTACGATGGGACTATACCTCCCTAGTGCCTGACAGAGTGGGCTATAATGGGATGGCTAACCACCTCAAAGTCAACTCTCTCCCTCTCCCTATCCATATAAAGAGCAACAGGCGCAGAGAGCAAGGAGGAGGAGATCCAACCAACCATACATAAAACCATATGCCAGATCTCTCCCACCCGAGAGAACCACACGCTGGTATCATCTTCTTCCCCAAAATCGCTAACCTTAGTCCAGTTCTCATACTGACTTAGGCATCGGAGAGCCCTGCGCTGCCCACAGCTAGAGTCCTCTGACCTACTATTCTTCCTCCCCTTCTCAGGTTTCAGGCAGGCATCGGTGTTCAACCAAAGAGCTCCGGCTACACCCCCTATCTTTGTGAGTGACATTTTATGCGCTTACAGGATCATTCATTGATCAAACTCATACAATACTTGCAAATACATTTGTGAGACACCTCCCTTTCACGAAAATAATTAAGATCAATCTCTAGCTATATTTACAAATGTAAATGGGTCGGTTCCGTACGAGTTAATGATGGACTCAAAACTGGAACCGTAAATGAAAGATGGAACCAAAATTGGAATCGGTTGCATATATGGGATGGGTCCAAGCCCAAGTCTAGATGGAGAATGATATATATATATATATGGAAAAAGTACTTGATTTTTAGGAGGGATTCTCAAAATTTGAGATAATATGTGGGGTCCCGCGTCCACGGTCGAAACCAAGAAGGAATTGGACCCGCGCCCGTTTAGGTCATGGGTCAAAAAAAAAAAGAAGGATCCAAACCCGATTTTTATTGAGTCGGAACCTCCAGTAATTGAAAAATTGAGGACTTATTTACATCCCTAATTATATTGTTGAAGGTGAGAGACTTACTTGAGGGTGTGTGGATATTTACTACTAAAGAAAATATTGGTATAATAATTAGCACGAATCTCCCTCCGCATAAAATAGGATACAGTGATATGTTAATTATGTCCTAAAAAAAACAGTTTACAGCGTTGGATGATGTTGTAAATACGGGAGTCAAAAAATCCATAAATGGGCCCCATTACACAGTGCATTACAAGACCCACCTCCACGAAAAGTGTACAATGATGAGATTGCCCCACTATGCACATATGGCCTAAACATCACCTTGATTGGATGATCATAGCCAATTTACTAGGGGCCCCCAATCATATATGGGAGTCAGAAAATCCATAAATGGACCCCATTACACAGTGCATTGCAAGATCCACCTCCATGAGAAGTGTACAATGATGAGAGTGCCCCACTATGCACATATGGCCTAGACATCACCTTGATTGGACGATCATAGCCAATTTACTTGGGGCCCCCAAAATTTATATGCATCAAAATACATCCAAGTCGATTGATAATGTGCATTTAAGGGTTCACATCTTGGACTCATTCCAGTATTTTTCTGATAGGGTACCCCAGCAATGCAATGCATTTTAATATTGAGACCTTTCATGAGGGCCCATAAAAATCTCATATGAATTCCGTGTACATATTTTCTTCATATGGATTCTGTGTATATCTTATGCCCACCAAAGTACAAAATCATCAATAAAGTATTTTGTGATGGACCTAGAAACTTTTTAATGAATTAATCTAAAATTTAGGGGTGGCAATTCATGGGGAAGCGACACGTGGCACGTTCTAAAACTTTTTGCTGAACTTATACAACCCACCTATTGACCCACCCATTGAAACTAACCCTTGATTTGTGCAACCCGCAAATTGAGCCCATCAATCTATATCTTGCTGATCCATCACCTAGACCTACTTCATCTACAAGGTCTTTATGTTTTCTTTGAAAAAATAATTCTTTAATAGATTCATGGGTTTTTCAACTTTTTATTTTAATGATCTTGATCTACAAGAGATTGAGTCCTTTTTTATTCTTGAAAAAAAAAAAAAAAGCAAAGAGACATGGATGTTATTCCACATTGGGAAACAAGATTTTATTCACGAAGTGGTATGATTTCTTTTCTTTTTTATTTTTTTATAGATTTTTTTTATTGTAGTTCTTTTTTGTAATTTTCTTCCTTTTATTGTGGTCAGATTCAAGTAGTAGAGGTATGATTTTCTTTTCTTTTTTTCTTTTGTTATTGTACTTCTTTTCTTTTGTTTTCTTTTTGGTAAATGTTTTAACGTGAAATTGCAATTTTCTTTTAAAAGAAGTTGCATTTTGCACTGGGATTTTTGTGACGATCCATAAATTTCTTTCACTTTATTTTTCATTAGATCTCTATTACTCAATGTTACAGTTTTAGTCCAATCACAATCAATAAAAGATTATTCAATTAGATCATTTTCCTTATTTTTTTACCTTGATTTTTTAAATTCAGTTTTAAATGTGTTTGTATTATCAATTATATATTAATTTTTATTTAAAATTTATAAATATCTCTAATTAAAATATTATTTACTTTTTATCAGGCCTGCGTTGGGCGCAGGCCTACTCCACTAGTTTACTACTAAAGAAAATATTGGTATAATAATTAGCACGAATCTCCCTCCGCAGAAAATATGATACAGTGATATGTTAATTATGTCCTAAAGAAAAAAAAAACAATACGTATAATCCACTCCCACTTAATTTTCATCCCTTATCCAATTTAACAGTTGCTACTGTTCAAATGTGCTGAACATCATTACCAATCCCAATTATTAAAGTGATCACGTGTAGTCTACCTTCTCAATTCGTCCCGGCCCTACTTTAATTATGACCGTATCTCATTTAAACTTTTTGTGAGATCTCTCACTTCTATTCTTCGTGCACTGAAACCATCGTCATCATGTATGAGCTCTTTGTTTTGCTTTGTAATTGGACTTCAAGACCAGTCACGGATGCTAAGGATGCTACAACACTTTTGATGATTTTGGGTTTGTCGAGTCCAACTATTTGCTAGTAAAATAAAGTGAGGTGAAAAGCTAAATTCAAAGTTAATAAAAGATCAAAGGTCAAATTAAAAAAATGATGGCATTTTGTCATTTATTAAAATAAGAATATAGTTTTTTTTATTTATTATTTAAATAAAAATAATTCTTTGTCATTTAGTGCTTGGAAAAAGTAACTATGGGTTTTCTTTACCTTTTTATGTGAAAGTAAAGGTGTTTTTTTAATTATATATGGCATTTTTATTGACCCTTTTCTTTTATGGTCTCTTGTAATGACCATTCAAGTCACTTTACTGATAGAGTGAATTTACCAAGCAGGCCCCATGTAGAGGTATTCATGATGTCCAAATATGGATGTGGAGGCGGACATGGACATGGTCCACTTGGATACCGAAAGTGGAGACTTGACCCTTTGGGCTTTTAAAAATCTAGGATAAAAATATGGATATGATCTTTTTTCTTTCTTTTGAACACATCTAAATTATTGAAATATCATCATTTATGTTTTTTTCTAACATATTTTAAGTTGAAAAAGTAAGAAAACTACAACTATATAAAATAATGGAGTTGGTTAGTAGGATATTTTAGACTTATACCGTAAAAGTACCGGTGCATTGAGTACTAATACGAGCATTATATCAATCCCGGTATAGATAGACAGGACATATACAGTCATCCGAATATAAATCATAGGGTGCCCATTTGGTAATTTTCTCATAAAATAAAGATAAAGAAAAGAATCAAATTAAGAGAGAATAAAATATAAATGGAATATAATTATATTTTGTCTTTAGTTGTTTGGTATGGAATCTTTTTTACTTTTTTTTTTTTTTTGTTTTGTTAAACATGGACTATTTTTGTCATTTAGTTGAGAAATGTAATTGCTTTTTGATTTTTTTTTTTTAAGAAAGAGAAAATTTTAAAGATATATACTTTTTATATAACTCCTTATATAAAAATGAAGGCTTTATATTACTTTTACTTTTAATAGTAGATTCTCAATGATTTTACTTTTATGCTGCTTTACATAATTTGGGGTGCTGTGAATGGACATGACAGAGGTTGGTGTCTGTGTGGGCTCGAACCGACCAACGAGTGAGAGGTAGGTATCAAGCGTCGTACACGCTCAACAGCTAGAAGAGTCATGACCATGGGCCCAGGCGTGTAATTGGTCTGTGATGGTGATTGGTGACCACAGCCCCAGGTCAAGTCGTTGTGTGTTTGACAATTTGACCAACGAAGGCATTCCCATTATGTTCTCCGTTACAATTGGGTCAAGGTCTCGATGTAGTCTTCTTCTAATCTTTTAAACTGTCTGTCTGTCTCGTGTATTATTCGTCTGTTGAAGGAGCAAGTCGTGGTCTTCCCTGTTTTATAAATTTCCTGGCAAATGCTAACCAAACATCAAAATAAAGAAGACTTGGAAGGATAAAACAAGCGTTTACTCGAACCGAACGGGGAACATGCTTATTGCGTCTTCCCACTGACCTCTATGAACCTTCCGGTAGGAGTTGATTTAGACCAGAAGCTTTTTCTTTTTCTTTTCCTCTCTTCTTTCGAAGTTGCTTTTGGACAGGGACAGGGCCGGCTTGAGACAACTTGAGGCCTAAAGCAAAAATCTTAAATGAGGCCTTTTCTATTTTGTAATATTATTATAAATATTTTATTTAAAATCTATTTTTCTCGCTTTTTGTGATGCAAAATTATTAATTAAGTTTTTATATTCAAGTTTTGCTAACATATCCTTTTCAATTGATATTATAGCTAATCCACTTAATCTTTCTTGTGACATTGTTGATCGTAGGTAGGATTTTATTAATTTTAATTTTGAAAAACTCCGTTCTGCAGAAGCAACAGTTACAGGTATTGTCAATAATATTCTGTAAGCAATATATGCATTTGGAAAAGAATCTAGTCTTTTTATATAATTAAGTATGTCAATTGGAGTGTTTTCTTCTGTTTGTAAAATCTCTTTTAAAACTTTCAATTCTGAAAATAAATCTAAACCAGCAATATCTGAAAAACTATCATGTTTCAAGGAACATTCGAGATTATGACAGCTTTTTTTCAAACTATCATTGTCTATTGATTTTAAAATTTTAAAATTAAATAAAAAGCCAAAAATATTTTCATATATTTTAAACTGTTCAAACCTACTCTGAATTGAAGAAATAGCTTGATCTACTATGTATATAAAATAATCAATTCTAAATGATTCTTCAGTAGATTGTATTGTCTCGTCATTGACATTCTCATCAAACTACTTCTTTCTACGAATTATACGTTTTTCACGAAATATAGGTTCTATTTCCATCTCAGCCGCAATCTCTCTAGCTGTAATCATAGTAGATGTAAATCCATTTTCTCTATATTTTTCAAAAAAAGAAGTAAGACCTTTTAATTGATCTATAGAAATATCAATACGCATATCTTTTGATTGTAAATTTTTACTAACTGAGTTAACAGCAAATAATATATCATACCAAATTGTCATGCCTAATAAAAATTCAAAGTTCTTAATCTCATATGTTGCTAAACAGTTAGCTTCACTTTTAATTTTAGGATCTTCACTATTTTTTGCTAATTGCAACAATGCATCTCTTATTTGTGGAGCTTGGTATCTTATTGCTTTAACACTTTCAATACGACTTTCCCAACGTGTTTGTGACAATGACTTAAGAGTTAAACCGGGTACATTATTTTGTAAAATTCTCCAGCGTTTTGTAGAAGAAGAAAATAATGAATATATACGTTGTACAACTCCAAAAAAAGATATAGCTTTATGACAAGAGTTAGCCATATCGCAAAGTACTAGATTTAAATTATGGCAACCACATGGTGTGTAAAATGCTCTAGGATTTATATCTAGGAGTCTTTTTTGTACCCCTTGATGTTTTCCTTTCATATTAGATCCATTATCATATCCATGTCCTCGTACATCATTAATATCAAGTTCAAGATTTCTTATTACATCTATAATTGCATTAAAAAGGCCTTTTCCAGTGGTATCATCTACTTTTAGAAATTCTAAAAAATATTCTTCTATTTTTATTGGACTTGATGAAATATCTACACATCGTAATACGAGAGACATTTGCTCTTGATGACTAGCATCCGGAGTGCAATCGAGTATAATTGAAAAATATTTTGCTTCTTTAACTCTTTTAATAATTTTACTTCTAATTTCATTTGCTATTAAATTTATCAATTCATTTTGTATATTATGTCCAAAGTAATGATTATGAATTTCATCATGTTGAATACGTCGAATATGTTCTTGCATTACCGGATCAAATTCTGCAATCATTTCAATTAAACTTAAAAAATTCCCATTATTTTCTTGATATATCTTTTCATTTGTTCCTCGAAATGCCAAATTATTTTTACCAAGATTCTTTACGACAGCAATAATTCTTAATAAT
Organism: Litsea cubeba; assembly: GCA_012931725.1. Lineage (NCBI taxonomy): Eukaryota > Viridiplantae > Streptophyta > Magnoliopsida > Laurales > Lauraceae > Litsea > Litsea cubeba. Next base: position 10,253,163 of record CM022946.1, on the reverse strand, counting down.
ACTTTTTTCCAATGATCTTTCTCTTTGTTAATTTGTTCTTGGATATTTTTATCAATTATTTTATTTTTTGACAATCTTATTTCTAAATCAATCCAAGTATTCATATTAGTAATATGCTCATTAGTTGTCTCATGACTCTTAAGCTTAACACCAAGATTTCTCCAATCTTTAGTTCCTTCATTAGTTAGTTTACTTGTATTACAATCTGAATTAAACAACTTACAACAAAAGCAAAATACTCTATCCAGATCTTTTGAATACACTAGCCATTTTCTATCATGCTTCTCCCCATTTGGTAATTTTCGAATATAATATGTAGCAGAAAAATGTCTAGAGAATTCATCTTTGGGAAAATCTAGATCATTATCTCTAATTGGGCCATTTTCTACTAATAAATCTCTTAGTTTTGTATCAATATTTGTCCACTGACTTGGATCGTAAATGTTTGTAGGAATATGATGAGTTGTTTCATTAATATTCTCATGTTCTTCATTAAGAATTTGACTATCATTATGAATATCTTCATTGATATCTTTTTGTTCGACTATTTTATTATCTTCTAACTCATTTAGATCAATTTCTTGTTCATTTATTGTTATATTTTGCTTATTGCTTGTAACAAATTTATCAAGAGCTCCTTTTTGAGATTGAATTAAATCATCTATTCTTTTCTTTTTTTTAATTTTTGAGTACCCGGATTCGTATTTTCTAGTAGACATATTTGTTATTTATAAATTATAACTAATAATATTTACAAATAAAATAAGCACTAACTATAATAAATAAAGAGTATGAGCTTGGAATTTAAAAAAGTCTAAAAGCACAGAACAATAGAACCTGATTTAACAATTTATCAGTGTTGGCCACAAAGATTATAGAACCTAAAAAAAAAAAAACAGATTATATTTGTGTTAGTGAGCCATGATTAACATATATTATCAAAACTATATTATAAAAATAAGTATCACATAAGAACAAAAAGAAGAGGGGAAAAAATAATATATAAAATGCATACCTTTTGGCTTCAATCAGAACAAAACAAGTTCCTTTTGCAGTCCAAGTTGCAGTGATAGAAATTAGAAGGAGAATAGAGTATGGAGAAAAAAAAAACTCTTGAATTGAAAGGATTCAATAAGAACACAGAGGAGATTGTTCTTTGGATTGCAAGGAGATGTAGAAAAAACTCTATAAAGAGGAAGAGTTTTAGAACTCAAAATGAATTCATTACTTGTTGTAATTGCAAGGTTTTCTTTTTTATGTTTTTAATGACTACAACTTTTCTCATTTTTTGGAATGTGAAAAGGTATAAACCATGTGAAGCCCATGAAAGAGTAGTTCGTTGGATTTTTTTGGGATGTGGAACGGTCTACAACTTTTCTCTTGTTTTGGAATGTGAAAAGTTTAACTCTTTTGGAATGTGTTTAAACATGACCCTTATTTTTTGGGAATTGTTATGAGGCCTTTTTTAGAATGTCAAAGTTTAAAATGTGGCCTTATTTTTTGGGATTTGTTATGAGGCCTTTTGGAATGTCAACAGTTTAAAATGGGGCCTTATTTTTTGGGATTTGTTATGAGGCCTTCTTTTTTGGGAGAAACAAGCAACTTTATTTTTATTTTTTTTATTGGAAGTTGAGAACATTGGGGGCCTAAAATTTTGGGGGCGTAAAGCAAGGGCTTTTATTGCCTTATGGTTAAGCCGGCCCTGGACAGGGACGAAACACATGACATGTAGGGTTTTTTTCTCTATCTCAATGCATTGTGTAACAGAATTTTAAGATAGTGTGAAGAAGTCCCTTAGCTGGTTAAGGAATTGGGTACATGAGTGGAGAGCGTTAGTTCCATTCATCAATCGGGCAAAAAAGTTAAGTATGATAAAAAAAAAACCCCATAAATAAATGAGCCAAACAAATATAAATTCACGTGCTTCATGACAATATCTGACGATCATATTCATCACATTAATCGGGTTATAAAAATTAGAGAATTTTACCTAAAAAAGGACCCTAGTTGGTCACTCACCTGAAGAGGTACCCATAGAATATATGTAACGGAATGAGTATTCCCGCCAGAAAATATTTTTTTTTTACTTATTTTCTACAAGCGACGACGTCGTCACTTATAATAGTGGGTTAGTATCGACGTCGTCGCTTATGTTCTATATATATATATCCCGTCACAGCTTCATTTTCGTGGGATCCTTTTTATCTGCGATTGAATAGAGATGATGCAGGCGTCTTCCCCAACGTGTGGGCTTCTTTATGGAGGTTGTTGAACTCCATTAAGAGGTAGGCATATCGCTATTTATGTGTTCTTTCATGCATTAGCTACCATAGATTCTGTGTTTCATGTTTACCCTTTTCAGAAAAGTTCATTAGGGCATTTGATATACTATTTTTTGAGAAAAGTTCATTAAGGCTTTTGAGAAAGGTAACAACTCTGGCTGTTCTAAGGTTGTTTATTGTCACAACCCCTAGTTGAGAGCATATGAAGATTGTGAATCTACGTATTTGCACATTAGGGTTAAACCCTTTTAAGTAATATGAAGATGGGTACTCAAATACGTGCAGAAATCTTGGTGAATATGTCTTGTATAAAGGTGGGAGCAAACACCCATCAAATGATTTCATTTTCACTCATCCTCTGTCAGTAACCCTAGGGAAAACAGTGTTAGGGTAGTTAACTTCTCTTATCATTCAACACTTTATCGTCTTTATCAAAATTATCATTTTCACTTTTCAAATGAGTAAAGTATGTTAAGCGGTTTAAATGTATTTGGATTTTTTTGGATGTATTTCACAAAATTCTCAAATTAAAATGTAAAAGATATGAAATCTTGGCCATTTTCTTTATTTTTATTGACTTATATACAATGGCTAAGAAGAACAGGCCAATCGTTATTTTGCGTTCATTCATTTCAAGAAGAGAGCTTCGATTTAGAAGGATAGGAGAAGGATAATAGAGAATTTGATAGTGTTGGCTCTTTGTCTCATATAGTATTATAAAAAACTATTATGATTTTTTAATAGCTCTTAAAACTCAACCGACACGTTTCTATTTGGCCGTCACTAAAACTCATAAACTCATCTTTCAGGTTATCGTTTTAAATAAAATAAATATTTTTTAAGCCTCACTCAATCGAAAATCCTAGGTCCGCCACTAGGGCTCCCCTGTTTGGATGAAACAGCGGATCCGAATCCCCATGAATATGATCCACCTCATACAGCAATCAGCCCAAATTCCATCCAACGAAAATGCAATGCACTGCTATATTATTACCATTATTATTACTACGGGTAAAAGGGATAATCGAACACAGGCACTCAAACTCACACTGGGCGGACCGACATAGTAATGACCCGGGGCGGTGGCCCCAGGTCAATATTGAGATTACATGAGATTAAATGGGCCGAATCATGCCCAACACACATCGCCCCATGTTTAAACCTGGCGATCGCCCCACATGGCATAGAAATGGAAACACACATCTTCTATTTTGACATCTTCTTCCATCAAGAATACCCGACTGTCTTCGCACCAGTCTCTTTCAACAGCTTCTTTCACCGGAAGATTGGCTCCTCATCGTCGGTCATCTAGTAGTTAGTCTCTCTCCCTTCCTCCCTAGATGTAGTATAATCCTGATCACTTTATATCTAAGTCCGAACCCTTAATTTCTAAATCCTAATCCGAACCATAATCCCTAAATCATCAAATCTAATAATATATACAAATTCGAAGATGACTGAATGACCCTTGGGCATGCTTTAATATTCAGTTCATATGTAAATCCAGCCTCAAGGCCTCAAGGTTCATATGTTTGAATAGCCTGAGTTACAGTTAAGTAGCAATTTCTCTTCTTTTCCATGACCCCATGACCAACTATAAGGAATTATTTTCACAGCTAAAGTAAGTCCAGGACATTTTAGTGAGAGAAATGTATGTTAATTAATGTGGTTAAATATTTTGTGTCTTTATAAATGCAATATATTTTCTCTTTTGTATTGTTAATGTAAAAAAAGTCTTAACAAAGTTGAGCAAAGTTTAGCCCCACCCAAACAAAAATTCTGGGTCCGCCACTGCTCACACACCGATGTCCTGAAAAAGGGAAAAAACAAAAACAAAAAGTAATAGTAAAATAGTCTTCACTCTTCGCAGTAAATATTGTAAAGGAGAATTTACTACATCCAAACCAACAACAAAAAGAAGGACCCCTTTGCATTTCACTGGGTCCAGCATGACCAACGGTGATGCACAGTGCGTGCAGGGGAGTGTAAGTGTTACTGCTTAATAATAGTATAGTAAAGTACTCTTGACAGTGCGTCCAGCAGCAAAGGCCCTGCTTTACCAAAAAAAAAAAAAAAGAGTCCCGAGTCCCACACTCCCACTCGTATTTCTTTTTCACAATATTCATAATAGAATCATCGCCAGTGTGGTCCGTCAAATACTTCGGTTTCTTTCTTTAATTGATGGACTTCAGACCAGACAGAGATGCTATTCATCTCACAAACAGCCCAATTAAGCCTGTGAGTGAAGGACGCCTACTTTAGGTAATTAATCTCTAGTAGAGACTATTGTTAATAATAATTATGAAACTTATAATTAGAGTGCTGATGTGATGAATTTGGAGGAGGAGGAGGAGGAGGAGTCCTCTTTCCTGGTTGTTGGCTCGCTGATCATGGTTTGAAGCTCAGCAGCGAATCTCTCCATTGCGGGCCGTGGCAGGCAAAGTGGGACCACAATCCCGTTGCGGAATGGGACGTAGAAGACCGTAAATCCAGGGATGGCACCCGTGCCACCCTTTGCGGGCCCGCCATAAACCGCCTTCCCCCACCCGAAATCCACCTCTCCGAACCCGGCCCGGGTCACATCTGACACCACGAAGGAGCGCACCACGGGGAAGTGGGGCCTGCCCTTGAGCACCATGAGGTCAGCCACCGATTGCATGTACTCCTGGCTCAACTCCGACTTGGCCCTCCTCACCAGCTCCAACGCGTACCCCAGAGGATTCTGGCACAGCTTCCCCGCCGCAGATACAGCCGCCGGGAAGGCGAACGCGTTGCCGTAGTACCCGGCGGGAAGAGGTGGGTCGTGGAACTTGCCGCGGGCGTTGATGATGCAGAGTATCCTCACCTCCTCGTCGGGCTCCGGGCGGATGGCCGCCGTCCGGCACTTCCACAGGCACGCCGTCAGAAGCTCGAAGGTGGAGGAGCCGCGGAGGTGGTGGGGGACGAGGCTGCGGAGGGCGGCGATCTGGCGGGGGCCGAAGAAGAAGGAGCGGTGGGCCATGTCGTCGAAGGGGTTGGTGGTTCCCTTGGTGTCGGCGACCTCGTCGTACTCCCGGTGGACACAGGTGACACGAGGTGGGTCCCGGGCGTTGAGAAGGTGGCGCTGCCACACGGGCGGGATGGATGGTGCACGTGCGCCTCGGGCCATCTCGCCCACTGTGTTCATGAACTGCACCAGCCCGGCAGCGTCGCTCATGACGTGGTTGAGGCGGAGGGCCAGGATGAAACCCCCACACGTGAGACGGGTCACCTGCATTAATTGCATGGCACCACAGGAACACACATGAACAGAAATACCAAATACATTTTTTTATTGTAAGAACAAAATATTTGTGCCGTTGCTGATGATGGGGACGTTGAACGTTTTTTTTTTTTTTTTTTTAATGGGGTCGTTGAAAGTTGAAATCCTTCTCGCTATGTTATAAACAAAATGTTGCACGTACATGTATGTATATTTTGTTCTTGTAGGGTTTTTTTTTCTTTTCTTTTCTCACTTGTTATCATGTAGTATTTAAAAGCTTTTTTAGGAATAATGTTGTTCCTAATTGGATCAAGCTTAATTGTTGTTTTATTTTGTGCTAATGAATGAAATTCTGATCTACCCAAAAAACTGTAAATGGATAGAACTAATACCAAGGACCCGGCAACGCTAGTGCACCAGATAAATTTAAATAAGACATGGAAGCAAACAAATGCCTTCTACCATCAAATTATTTTTTAAAGAGAGTCTCTATTGGCACCGGAAATTTTACTCTCCCCACCACAATAAAAGACAAATCACCCCCAGCCGGCCCCCTTCATATTCAGAAACCAGGTTTCTAGATTTTTTTCTATTATTGATTTGTATTTATTTTGGTCAAAAAATAAGTTAATAGGTTGAAGGCATATACCAACTCAAGTTTAAGTTAATAGGTGGGATGCTCATATAAATATATAAAGACTGTCAAGTCTATTACTTAAGCAACGTATGCCGTGGAAGAAATTAGTTTATGCATTTAATTGAAATGAAAAGTATAAAGGTTGTTGATAGAACTTTTAGAATATATAGAATAAAGATTAATTTGTATTCGTTTGATTGAATAATAAATCATAATTAATCACCTGAATTAAGATCAAGGGGCAGTCGATGATGCCTTGAGAGCCTGGGACGTCGTAAAGGAGCTCCTCCATGTGTGGGAATGGCGGTTGGAGTGCATCGCCAAACTGGTGAAGCCCGATATCCGCATCAGCCTCAATGAACAAGACGCCTTCTCCTGTGCACTCCACCACCAGCTTACGTTCGGGTCCCTCCCTCAGCCTCCCAGCAAAGGGGTAGTAAAAGACGAGGGCCCAGCCCAGGGCCTCTCGGATCACCCGAGCCGGGTCTCGCCCTTCCATGGAGGGGTCCCTGCGGTAAAACTGGATGACTGGGATCTGGAAACGGAGACTCTCTTGGTCGTCAATGTCCGAGACGGGCTTAAACTCGTGGGGCGTAGGCTTAGAAGGAGGGACCAGCACTGGTTGGTGCCTCCTCACGTTGAACACAAGAGGAAGAGATGATGAAGGAGCCATTGGATAAGGGTTGGTCAGGGAGAGATTGGTTGGGGTAGCGCACTGCTTGACCTCTTCCACTGCGCAATGGTTATGAATTTATAGAACAGGACCCACAGACAATGGAGTGGAAGGGGAAACGGATCCCCTGTTCAGGGTCTCCGGTTCCAGTGGAAGGACACGTGGTTGGTTCGCAATCACTGAAGAGTGAGAGAGACGAGTTAAGGCCACGAGAGTAGGACCCACTTAGCAGTCTGCCCGGCCAATAAAAAAGGTTGGATATCACGGATCAACCGCAACATGGTCGGCCTTGCTATAAACGTGCAGAATTGATTTTCATCGCGCGTTTAGATTCATGAATCTCTGTTTTCCAAGTTACTATTTGAAAGGCTTTATATTGAATTTTTCTTTTTCTTCTTCTTTTGTTGGGTTGATATATATTGGATCTTCATATTTAATTTCATGATATTTTCAGTTTTGACTACGTTTTCAAAGTGTCCGGATGTCATCAGGAAAATAGCATGGGACCTGATTGAAAACTTTGATTATTTGAAATAGAGCTGCTTAATTTGATTATATATACTTGTTTTGAAATAGAGTGGTTTTTAACAGGCTTGTTAAAAATAAACATTTTGTCACCGTTTAGTTCTCAACTAATTAAGAAGCAGCCTCAAGACACCACAAATTACGCAACTTATCTTCATTATGTTACCAAGGAACAGCCAAACTAGATCAATGCCATCATAGCAAAAGTTGGAAGACATTGCCTGAAAGGAGGCTCACTATCTGTGGGTGCAGAAAATAATGACCCACAATAACTGGGGAGCCTTAGAGGACTTATCCAACGATGGTGATGCTGGGTACCGTCCGAAAGCCTGAAAGAGAAGAACACACGGTCAGAGGACCCTGGCCTGGGCGGCGCAAGGCTCTCCGATGCCAAAGTCAGTGAAGGAACTGGAACGATGGAAGGAGAGGAAGAAGAGAGGCAGAGTAACAGCTCTCAAGTGTGTATATTGCGTACCTTGCATGTGAATTGCAGTCCTTTTTATAGATGTTTCGAAAGATATCTTGGACGATATCTTGGCATGGGTCTCATGATTCGACTGGGAAGTCATGATCAGCCCACGTTGCAATTAATGCGGTCCAATCCAGCCCACTCCGCATTAAATGCGCGTCGGATCAGCCCACGTCGCATTTAATGCGCGTCTTGTTGGGCCAGATCGTGTTAGACGCCTTTGGCGGTGGGGGTACCATCGGATCTGCCCTCGGGCCCTGCCCTGATGTGGCCTCAGCCGCTGGATGCCGTTCTGTCAGGGATCTGGCGAAGATCGTGAGCGGCTGGATGTCGCATCTGTCTTACTAGCTCGCGCTCCTATTCCTCCACGTGCGCGATGACGTGGGGGGATGAGGGGCGCAAATGGAGGCTCTTTCTCACTTCGGCTTCCGTCCCGCTCTTTCAGCCGAGGTGGAGCTCTCTGCCGAGATGGGCGCTCGTGGTGGCCGAGCTCGGCGCTAGTGGCCCGGAGCTGCTTGACTTCGGCCGGACCTCTTGTTCTGGCAGCCGGGGTGAGCCTGGTGCCACGTGGATGGCACGCGGATGGCAGGTGAGAGTGCTTAGCCTCATCTGATGGCTGTGATTAGCGTAATCCTATGGCTCTGGAAATCTCCCCACACAATTGCCTCCTAGCTTTTGACCTCTTAAGCGCCCTGGCTTTTAGCGGTCGAAAGCTAGAAGACTCGTCTGGGGGTACGACGGTCATTGCCTGGTGTCGCTTCAACTGTCCTGAAGCAATAAATGCTCTGTCCTGTCTGTACTGGGAAGCGAGTCGACGGCTGCACGCGTCGCCTTTTCACTGATTGCGCTGTCTTATTGAGGGAATGGGCGCAGATCGCGAAATCCGCCCTTTCGAATTTCGAAAGCAGCGCGCGCCGAGGGTTTGTTTTCCATAAAGAGGGTCGTTTCCTTCACTTCTTGTTTCTGATTTCTCTTCGCCTTCGCCTTCATCTGTGATTTTTGCTCTGCTGCTCGAGATTTCTTCTAGCGAGGACGACCATAGGGCGTGTCTGGATCTGTACTCGAGTCGCCCCTTCTGTCTCTGTAAGTTGCTTCGCGCCTCTGTGTAGCTTTTTCTTAGGGTTTCGCAACCTCTAGGGTTCATCTTTTGCTGTCCCCTTCTTTAGACATGGGCACCCCTAGGTTCAATCTAGATACCGAAGAGGGAATAGCTAGATTTAGGGCCGCTTTTGATATTCCGGAGCGAGTCCTACTCAAGCCGGCGGACTCCGTCGACTATGCCACGATGCGCTGGTCCGGCGGCTGGATGCCGCTCCCTCTGATCTCCGTGATCGAGGGCGGGGTCAGATTTCCCCTGCACCCTCTACTTAGAGCTTACCTCAGTACCTGGTCCCTTACCCCGTGCCAGCTGATGCCCAATGGCTATAAGGTCATCATGGGCACGGCGAAGCTGAATGAGATTCTGGGGACCGACCTAGGTGTCCACGATATCGAGGACACCTACGATATCTGCAAGGCCGGGGAAGGGAAATATTATCTCCGGGTGAAGCCGCAGCGAAGAGGCTTCGTCCTGGCCTTGGAGGATTCAAGTAAGAATGCCGAAGAAGCCTTCTTCTGCGTTTCGGGGGACTGGGAGTTCGGCGCTGGCGAAAGTAGGAGGCTAACGGTCCCGCGCCGCCCTGGGACAGTCCCAAGTAAACATCGCTCCTTTTCACTCATCTTCTTTGCTTGATTTCGACGGTGCCGAGCTGACTCCTCTAATATTTGTTATGCAGAGGCAGGTGCGAGACGACGCCGAGCTGCGAGTGAAGGCTGGAGGAGGAACCCCGACGACATCAACAAGGTTGAGAGGTACAAGGGGCACGAGACCAGGTCAGCTTGGAAGCTGCTCGGATACACGCCGAGATACCGCGGCCATTACCAGAGGACCGGGGTACCCGAGGTGGACGAAGCGCACCCTGATCGTCCAACCGTCTCCCTTGCTGTACCTGCCGGGATCCCCTTGAACGATCCTGCCGCTAGACGAGCCGCGTCTGGGTCTGAGGCGTCCACTTCCAGTTCGGAGCCGCCGAACCTGAGGCAGATAGTGGACGCTTACTCTTCTGATCAGGAAGAAGACATGACGGGAAGGTCAAGGGAGCCAGTCATCAAGGATATAGTGGCCAAGTTCATGCGGGGGTCTTCTTCCTCTGCGACGCCATCTTCTGCCAGCACCCGAGCAGCTTCGAGCTCGGGAGGTGCTGGCGACACTTCCGCTCCTGCTTCTACTCCTGCTGCTGCTTCTGCTCCTGCTCCTGCTTCGAATGTGGGAGTTCGGCGACGCTCGAAGGAGGGGTCCCCGCCCAGGAAGAAGTCCAAGGCGGGGGAGAAGGACTTGGGGGCCGAACAGCCTCCGAAGGGCAAAACCCCTGCGCGGGCCCCCGGAGTCAAGGCTCCAACTGAAAAGAGTGCACCGGCTGAGAAGAGTGCACCAGCTAAGAAGAGCGTGCCGGCAGGCAGGCCATCCGGCGGGACGACTCGCGAGCACACCATCTCGGTGGGGCAAGGATCCGGGTCGTCCTCCGGTCCCCGAACTGCCCTAGCGCCATGGAGGCCGAGGATGGAAACGCAGCCCGGTAAGCCTCTGAACGTCGAGGACCGGCTGCTGGGGAACGCCGATGTCATCGGGGCTCTCGCCAAGGTCTGCGCTCTGCCGCGGGATATGGAGACGCACGAGAGGTTCGATAACGAGAGCCTGATGGTCTCAGCGATTCAGGCTAACCTCCTGGTAAGTGCTTTCAGTGTTTTCCTTCCAAGTGATTTGGCTCGACTGCCCCAGTTTGACCCATCTTTCTCCATTTGCAGAACGTGCAGAGGCTCCTGACCGTAGTGGGACGGAGTGATAGGAACGCTGCACGGGTCACTCAGCTGGAGTCCGAGAGGGATAAGCTGAAGAGGGAGCTGGAAGAGCAGCGGAAGGGAATGGAGGGGCTGAAGAAGGCCAGCGCTGAAGAGTCTGTTCGGCTGGCATCGGCCCTGACTGATGTCGCCGAGCTCACGTCAAGGGCCAATCAGTTGAAGGGCGAGGTCTGGGCGAGAAACAAGAAGACCGCCGAGCTGGAGTCGGAGCTGGCCAGATTAAAGGCTGAATCGACGGCCGAGGGGACGAGGCTGCGCGAGGAAGTGCTGGCTGGGCGAGCTGAAACAGCGAAATTGAAGATGGCGAATGCCGAGCTGGAGAAAGAGAAGGCCTCTCTTCTGTCCGAGGCCCAGTCTGCCTTCCAGGATGGGGTGGATCGCGCCACTGAGCTGTACGAGAAGCAGGTGGAAGAGATCACCGCCATCCTATTCGAGGAAGGATGCCTGGCCGCACTGAGACGTGCGGGGGTCCCTGAAGATCACCCTATCTACCGGGACCTGCCGAAGTATTCGGACCCGGCTCCTGAGCCGAGCTCCGCTCCTGCAGCCGAAGTGCCCCAGTTGAAGCTCCTGCAGTCGCTCTGCTGCTGACGACGCTCCCGTTGCCCCCGGCCTCGGAGCGATGCTTCGGCCGTGCCTCAAGGTGAGGGATCCTCTGCCCCTGCTTCGGCTGAGGTACCGGTTGAAGCCCTTTCTGCCAGCGACGTTCCAAGCAAGGTCGCGGTTTCGGCCGAAGCTGCTGGTTCAGTAGATACGGTGATCGACCTGGTGGAGTCGCCGAAACCATAGTAACTTGTAATATTTTTGCTTTCTGCCTTGTAATACTTTTCTATTATTAATGAAAAACGGGCTCCTTTACTTGAATGTTTCCTCTCTTTTGTTTTTGGATGTAACATTGAATAGCATTGAATGCCTTTACTGCGACGCATGACCATCGAGGTAGAGAGAGTCACACGGTCTTCATAGCTGTCTGTGCCGATTCTCCGTATTCTGGAGATCATAAGTAGCAGTAAACATGGTGCTACTGCCGACGAGGGAAACGGGCGGGCGTCTCCACGTGGCGCCCTAGGGATCGCTGGTCACCAGTCGTGCACCCCAAATAATGCGTGGGAGACTTCGCCCCTTAACTTCCTTCGGAGATTGAGCCCTTCTTCTTCCTATAAGTAGGGGCGATAGGCTCGCCATAGGCGATGAAAAGAACAGAACGTAGGATAGTTTAAATCACGTAGACATAGGAGCCATGCCCAGCGGGTGTTCAGAAGCAGTCGATCCGGGGGGAACCCCTGCGCCTGCGGGTGGCTTTCTCCAAGGGGGGAAGCCCATCGTGGTCTGCGCGCTCTCTGAAGGAACTCCCCGTGGACCACGCGCTCTCTGAACGCGGGTTCATGGCCGACCGTCCCTGGTCAGGTTGCAGGGGAATCCTCTGCAACTGCGGGATGGTCGGGTCCTGGGTGTCTGCCGATCCTGCAGGGTCCTGGGTCGCATCGAGCTCCCTGCGAGCCCCTTGCGCCGTGTCAGGATGGTAAGACTAAGGGTGGAGTTGAGGCCCGCTGGACCTGGGGGCTCTTCAAACTTTGGTCTCACTGACCGGAGGGTGTTGAAGAGCTCGGCGAGGTCCAGGGCCTCCGAACTGGAGGGGCTCTGCAATCGCTTTGGTCTGACCAGCCAAAGTGTATTATAGAGCTCGGTGAAATTCAGGATCACTCAGAACCTCCAGTCTATGATCCGGCATCTTGGAGTCTGCAGCCCGAAGAGTCGGTGAAGATCAAAGTCTCCCAGCTTTTCTTTATTTTCTGTTTTTAGAGGACTGCGATCCTCCTTTCTGTATTTTTCTTTCCTGTTCTGTAACTCTTGTAATAAAGCAATTTACAATGAATAAAAAGGAAGAACTTTGTGACCACTCATACTGTGTACACTGCTTTTGCGTTCTCTTTACTTTCCTTGTATTGTTCTGGAACACTTGTGTTTTTGTGCTGCTTTTCTGTGTTTGAGTGCTGGCCCCGCTCTTTCTTTCTGAGACACTGACCTTGGCCGAAATGGCTGGCTTTGGAAACTGACCATGGCCGAGATGATCTGCTTGTGCCGAGGTGGACTCATCATTTCGCTGACCTCGGCTATGAGAGCATGAGTTTGGCATGGTCTTTGGGGGGTGTATAAACCCGGACTTTAGGAAACGGCCGAGTGTCCGAACTCCGGACCATTTCCAGGGCGGTAGACCCTTGTAGAGGGGTAAAAACCCAGAGTTTAGGAATTCGGCCGAGTGTTCAAACTCGAGGACTCCTTCTAGGGCTACGAACCCTTGTAGAATGGGATAAATCCCTGAGTTTAGGAATTCGGCCGAGTGTCCGAACTCGAGGCCTCCTTCCAGGGCTACGAACCCTTGTAGAATGGGATAAATCCCTGAGTTTAGGAATTCGGCCGAGTGTTCAAACTCGAGGCCTCCTTCCAGGGCTACGAACCCTTGTAGAATGGGATAAATCCCTGAGTTTAGGAATTCGGCCGAGTGTTCGAACTCGAGGCCTCCTTCCAGGGCTACGAACCCTTGTAGAATGGGATAAATCCCTGAGTTTAGGAATTCGGCCGAGTGTCCGAACTCGAGGCCTCCTTCCAGGGCTACGAACCCTTGTAGAGTGGGATAAATCCCTGAGTTTAGGAATTCGGCCGAGTGTTCGAACTCGATGCCTCCTTCCAGGGCTACGAACCCTTGTAGAATGGGATAAATCCCTGAGTTTAGGAATTCGGCCGAGTGTCCGAACTCGAGGCCTCCTTCCAGGGCTACGAACCCTTGTAGAATGGGATAAATCCCTGAGTTTAGGAATTCGGCCGAGTGTTCGAACTCGAGGCCTCCTTCCAGGGCTACGAACCCTTGTAGTTGCCGGAGTCAGTGAAAGACGATAGATTAAAGACAAGGCGAAAAGCTGCTTCATTGATTCGGGATTCATTACATCTTTAGAAATAGAATTTCTTTAGGTGGGATGCATTCCACGGTCTCGGCAGCGGCTTGCCTTCCAAGTCTTCGAGCTTGTAGGCTGATTTCCCTGCTAGTGAGACCACCCTGAATGGGCCATGCCAGTTCGGAGCCAGCTTCCCTTCATTTGGTTCTTTGTCAGCTGGCAGGGCCTTCTTTAGAACTAGCTCTCCCACGGAGAATCTTCTTTCTCTGACGTTTTGATTGTATGCCCTAGCTAACCGCTGCTGATAGTCGGTCAGTCGCAGGGCTGCTGCTTCTCGCCGCTCGTCTGCCAGCTCCAGCTCCATCGCCAGGTTTGTGTCGTTTCGGCCTTGGTCGACCAGCTCTGTCCTCAGGGTAGGAAGGCCGATCTCTAAAGGAATGACCGCCTCCATCCCGTAGGCCAGAGAGAAAGGTGTTGCCGAGGTGGATCTTCTTGGAGTCGTTCTGTATGCCCATAGCACGCTCGGAAGTTCCTCTGTCCATCTTCCCTTTGCCTTGTCCAGTCGCTTCTTCAGACCGTCCAGGATCACTTTGTTAGAGATTTCTGCCTGGCCATTACTCTGTGGATATGCCGGAGTGGAGTAATGGTTCCTGATACTATGCTCTTGGCAGAAGTCTTTGAAGGACTTGGAGTCGAACTGAGTCCCGTTGTCCGAAATCAGAGTCCGGGGGATGCCGAACCTCGTTAGGATGTTTTTCCAAACGAAGTTCCTGGAGTCCCTGTCCGTGATTGAGGACAACGGTTCAGCTTCTATCCACTTTGTGAAGTAGTCTGTGGCGACTATCAGCCATCTCTTGTTTCCTGGAGCTCGGTGCAGAGGCCCCACAATGTCCAGGCCCCATTGAGCGAAGGGCCATGGGCTAGTGAGGGGACTCAGATCTTGTGCTGGCTGGTGGAGAGAGTGGGAGAACTTCTGGCACTTCTCGCACTTCCTGGCGTACACCTGCACGTCCTTCTGCATGTAGGGCCACCAGTAACCCTGGCTTATTGCTCTGTAAGCCAGTGATCGGCCTCCTATGTGACTGCCGCAGATTCCTTCGTGGATCTCATACAGGAAGTCGTCCACTTTGCTCGGATGGACGCACTGGAGGTATGGACCTGTGAAGGATTTCCTGTAGAGTTTGCCTTCGGGAGAGAGCCAGAATCGAGCTGCCTTGAGTCTGATCCGGTGAGCTTCAGCCTTGTCCTCAGGGAGCCGGTCATCCTTCAAGTAGGCGATGATTGGATCCATCCAGCTTGGGCCGAGATCAGCACAGAGGACAAGCGAGATGAATGGAGTTCTAAGCTTGACCTTGATACTGACCCAACCTCGACGATCCTTTTCTTCCCTGCTTCGACGGCGGAGGCCAGGTTTGCAAGCGCATCTGCGTGCGTGTTGGTATCTCGGGATATTTGCCTGACCTCGGCTTTCTGGAAATGAGACAGCAGTTTTTTCGCAAGGGCTAAGTAGGCCGCCATCCTGTCGTCCCTGGCCTGGTAGTCTCCGGCGAGCTGGCTCGTTACCAGTTGGGAATCGCTGAAGATCACCAGGTGTTGGGCTCCGAGGATTTGGGCGCTGTTCAACCCTGCTATCAGCGCTTCATATTCTGCCTCATTGTTTGTCGCTTTGAAGTCGAGGGTGAAAGCCTGCTCTATGACCAGACCCTCTGGCGATTGGAGGACTATGCCGGCGCCAGCTCTCTTGGAGGTGGACGACCCGTCGACAAAGATCTTCCATGCCATGGTGGGAGGCTGCTCGACCTCAGTCAGCTCTGGCTCGTGCCCTGTGCCCCCCAGTGCCGTGCCGAGCTGGGTCGGAGCCGGGTTGGGGGAGACGAATTCGACAATGAAGTCTGCCAGAATCTGGGCTTTGACCGCAGTTCGGGGACGGTACTGTATATCATACTGCCCCAGTTCAACTGCCCACTTTGATATTCGCCCTGAAAAGTCAGCCTTTTTGAACACTGAACGGAGTGGATGCTCCGTGATCACCACAATGGTGTGGGATTGGAAATAATGGGAGAGCTTGCGAGAGGCGCTGACGAGGGCCAGCGCAAGCTTCTCCAATAGAAGGTATCTGGTCTCGGCATCAAGCAGGGTCTTGCTCGTGTAATAAATTGGTTTTTGAATTCCCTCGTCCTCCCTGATGAGGACGGAGCTCACTGCGTGATCCGAGACCGCAAGATACAAATAAAGAATCTCCCCCGAAGCTGGGGTGGAGAGCAAGGGTGGTGACATTAGATAGGTTTTGAGCGCGGCCAATGCCTGGTCGCACTCGGGGGTCCACTGGAATTTCAAGTTTTTCTTTAGAAGCTGAAAGAAAGGCCTGCACTTATCTGATGACTGGCTGATGAAGCGGTTGAGTGCTGCAGCCATTCCTGTGAGCTTCTGAACTTCCTTCGTGGTAGAGGGGCTCTGAATGCTCTGGATCGCGGTGATCTGGTCCAGATTAGCCTCTATCCCCCTCCGCGTTACCAAGCTGCCGAGGAACTTGCCAGAGGCTACGCCGAAGGCGCACTTGGAAGCGTTTAGCTTGAGCTTGTATGCGCGAAGGATGTCGAAGACTTGGCCGAGATCCGCCAGATGGTCGCCGGAGTGCACTGATTTGACGACCATGTCGTCGATGTACACCTCTACCGTTCGGCCGAGCTGAGCATGGAACATTTTTGTGACGAGGCGCTGATAGGTCGCCCCCGCGTTCTTTAGCCCAAAGGGCATCACCTTGTAGCAGTAAGTGCCGCGGGGGGTTATGAATGACGTTTTCTCCTCGTCAGGCTCGTGGAGCGGGATCTGGTGGTAGCCTCTGTAGGCGTCGAGGAAGCTCATTCGGTCGTGACCGGCGGTGGCGTCGATCAGTTGGTCAATCTTTGGAAGGGGGAAACTATCTTTAGGGCAGGCCCTGTTCAAGTCCGTGAAGTCCACGCATACCCTCCACTTGCCAGTTTTCTTCTTGACCACCACCGTGTTGGCCAGCCATACCGGGTACTGGACTTCCCGGATGGCTCCTGCCTTTAGCAGGTTGTCGATCTCTTCGACGACCGTATCTGTCTGCTGCAGCCCTGTCCTTCGAGCCCTCTGCACTACCGGCTTGTGGTCGGGGTCCACATTCAGCTTGTGGCACATGACCTCAGGGTCGACCCCAGGCATTTCGCTTGGGCTCCAAGCGAAGACGTCGACGTTCTGCATCAGGAACTGTGAGAGTTCGGCCCTTTCTTCGTCTGGCAGCTGGGTGCCAACCAGGAAGAACCTGTCTGGGTCTGCCGGGCTCAGCCTTACCTCGGCCAGGTCTTCGATGCTCTTCTTCTCGGGATCACGGCCGATTTCATCTAGGCCTTTCTCGAACTCGGCGAGGTTGACGCGCTCTGGCTCCTTCACTGCTGGGACCGCGGCCAGCACGCACTGCCTGGCTTGCTGATGATCTCCCTCCACTGTAACCACTTCCAACTTGCCCTCCTTGTTCTCAAGGACGAACTTCAGCTTCTGGTGGAGGGAAGAAGGGACTGCTTCTAACTTGTGGAGCCACGTTCTGCCCAAATGACGTTGTAGGGAGAAGGGGCATCCACGACCAGGAAGTCGGCCGACACGGAAGCTCCGCCGACCCGGGTTTCCAGGGTGATCCTACCTTTGGGGTAGACTGGCGTGGCGGACAACCCTAGTAGGGGCGCACGGACCTCCGTGAGGTCTGCTTCCGGTAGGTTCATCTTCTTGAAGCAGTCGTAGTAGAGGACCTCGGAGGAGCTGCCGGAGTTGACGAGGATCCTCCTCACTGTGAAGTCTCTCAGCTTCATTGTGAGGAGCAGGGGGTCGTTGTGAGGGAGTTGGATTCCCTCTAGGTCTCTGTCTGAGAACGAGATGGCGGGTCGGTCGCGGCGGGCTCTCTTGGATGCCGGAGTGAGCTCGGCTTTCATCACTTCCTTCCCGTGCGAAGCCCGCCTGGCTTCGGCGCGGGCCTGGGAGCCGCCCCGAGACGAGGGTGCGGGGGATGAGGACGCCAGATGGATCACGTTGATGATCTTCTCTGAATCCTCACTGTCTGGATCCTGGGCTGCGCTCTGGTGAACTCGGCCCTCGCTGTCGCCGGCATCTCCCGCCTTGACGAACTCTGGAATGTGGCCCTCCTCGGCCAGCTTCTCCAGGTACCACTGCAAAGACTTGCAGTCCTCGGTCCTGCGCCCGTTACCCCTGTGGAAGGAGCAGTAGAGCTTGCTCCGGCTGCCGGAGGTGGGCTCGTGCTTCAAGGGTAGAGGCCACTTGAAGAACGGCTTGGTCTTTATCTTGGCCAGGATGCGGTATGTCGGCTCCTTGAAGACGACGTTGACGCTCTGACTGGCGCTGGAGGGAGGTCTGGGCTTCCAGGCACCCCCAGACCTGGACGACGCAGGCTTCGCCGAATTGGAGACCCAGGCCTGCTTGGGCTCCTGCTTCTGGAAGGGCTTCCCGCCTTTCTGCCAAGGCTGGCCGCTCTTCTGCTCGGGCTCCGGACGCCCGTCCTCTTCCCGGGCTCGGATCTCATCTTCCTCCCGGGCGACGAAGCGCTTTACCCGGGACATCAACGCTGGCATGGACTCTGGGGGGTCCCCGACCAAGTCCTTCCGAAGGTCGTGACCGGGGATCAGGGCATGTTGGAAGGCGTAGATTGTTATCTCCTCCCTGGTGCCCTCGATCTGGCTGTAGACCGCCCAGAATCGTTGGGCGAACTTGGCAAGGGTCTCACCCTGTTTCATTCTCAGGGCGAGGAGGTCCCCTTCTTTCTTGGGGACGACGGTGTAAGCTTGGAACTTCTTTAAGAAGGAGAGCTGGAGCTCCTTCCAACTGGCAACTGACTTCTCTGGGAGAGAACAGAACCATTTCAGGGGGAGGTCACTCAAACTGGAGGAGAAGATTTTGCAGTTCAGGTTACCCTCATTCCCCCAGATGGACATCTTCTGGGAGAAGTGTCGAAGGTGAGCGGATGGGTCGGACAGTCCGTCATAGGGGACGAACCGCGGGACGGAGAACTTTCTGGGCAAGGGGGTGCGCTCGATCTCTTTTGTAAAGGGTGAGCCCCCAGATCAGTGTGACCACAGATCTGCTTCTGGTCCCGCACGTCCAGGTTGTGCTGAAGAGCTAGCCTGACGCGTTTGTTGAACCGCTCCTGCTCGTCGTCCTTCTCTGGAGTCTGGGCCCTTGGCTTTCGCTTGGAGTGGTTCGGGCTGCGATGGCTATGAGTTCGGCCATCGCGGCTATGATCACTCCGGCTGTTGCTCGAGCCTTCGTCACGAATCTGGCTCCGCTTATGGTCCAGATGGTTTCTGAGATCTTCGCGGGGAGGCTGGGCTGCCCTGCTGGGGGCGTCCCTCTTCTTCCCTTGAGGCTCAGAGACCTGCCTTAAGGAGGCGGTTTGCGCTGCCCTCAGCTGCTGCTGGAGCTCGCGAATCAGCTGCTCTTGCCTCTGGACGAAAGCAGTTTGGGCTGCGACAACCCCTCCAGTGGCAGGGGGTTGAGCGTGGCGCGTCTCTTCTACGGCCACGGCTTTGTCCTTGCGAGGACGCTCATGCCGACGCTCATCGCGTCGAGGTGGCATGACTTCTTCCGCTGAGATCGAGGTCTCGAGTCCTTCTTGAAGGGGGACCTTGACAAAAAGCTGCGAGCCTAAGCGGCCCTCGCTGCTGACGTGCCATGCACCGTGCGGGAGCGCCCTTGAGGAGGGACGTCCGTCGACGGTGGTGGCAGCTCGAGCGCTGCTCTCGAGGATTCTACGCCCTTCCTAGCTTTCGGAGGCATGGCTTCTGAGAGATTGAGGTTGAGAAGGTTGAGATGGTTGGGAAGGTTGGGATATTACTTTCCCACAGACGGCGCCAATTGTGGGTGCAGAAAATAATGACCCACAATAACTGGGGAGCCTTAGAGGACTTATCCAACGATGGTGATGGCTGGGTACCGTCCGAAAGCCTGAAAGAGAAGAACACACGGTCAGAGGACCCTGGCCTGGGCGGCGCAAGGCTCTCCGATGCTAAAGTCAGTGAAGGAACTGGAACGATGGAAGGAGAGGAAGAAGAGAGGCAGAGTAACAGCTCTCAAGTGTGTATATTGCGTACCTTGCATGTGAATTGCAGTCCTTTTTATAGATGTTTCGAAAGATATCTTGGACGATATCTTGGCATGGGTCTCATGATTCGACTAGGAAGTCATGATCAGCCCACGTTGCAATTAATGCGGTCCAATCCAGCCCACTCCGCATTAAATGCGCGTCGGATCAGCCCACGTCACATTTAATGCGCGTCTTGTTGGGCCAGATCGTGTTAGACGCCTTTGGCGGTGGGGGTACCATCGGATCTGCCCTCGGGCCCTGCCCTGATGTGGCCTCAGCCGCTGGATGCCGTTCTGTCAGGGATCTGGCGAAGATCGTGAGCGGCTGGATGTCGCATCTGTCTTACTAGCTCGCGCCCCTATTCCTCCACGTGCGCGATGACGTGGGGGGATGAGGGGCGCAAATGGAGGCTCTTTCTCACTTCGGCTTCCGTCCCGGCTCTTTCAGCCGAGGTGGAGCTCTCTGCCGAGATGGGCGCTCGTGGTGGCCGAGCTCGGCGCTAGTGGCCCGGAGCTGCTTGACTTCGGCCGGACCTCTTGTTCTGGCAGCCGGGGTGAGCCTGGTGCCACGTGGATGGCACGCGGATGGCAGGTGAGAGTGCTTAACCTCATCTGATGGCTGTGATTAGCGTAATCCTATGGCTCTGGAAATCTCCCCACACACTATCCAAACAGAACTGAACAAAAGGCTTTGTATTTCTCAAATCATGACCTTAGTTTGGCATGCCCGACAATCTGATTTAGAGGCATTGAATTAGAAACTTAAACTCTATCAACCAAGGATTCTTTCATTTCAAGTCCTTAATTGGTTCATATGGTTCAAAATGCATGATGAAGCAGGTTCCAGTTAGTGCGAGAAAATTGCGTAGTCCGTCTCTATTAAGTTTTGGGGTCCCAATGTGTCCCATTTTATAATCATTTTTCAATGTTACACTGGTGGTAACACGAGAGGAATCTGTAGATTTTGAGGGTATCTTACCGCTTGTCCAACGAGATATTTCTTGTTGAGAATTTGTATCGTGATGATTGTTGATGATGCCAAAATAGGTTTCCGACAACACCAGTCAAGTAATAAATGCTAAATACAATGATGCAATAATTAAAGGAGAGAGAGAAGGGATTATAGTGATTCGGTCAAGATGACCTACGTCCACTTCAGAAAAGCAGAGGTTGCTTGTGGTGTTTTACTTCCTCAATGAGTTGGGATTACAAGCTAGAGGAATACAAGAGTAGAAGGAAATAGGAAGATATCCGTTTTTCCAAGTGCTGGTGGGGCTCCTCGATTTATAGTCTACCCTAACAGGGGACGCTCCTCTGCAACGTTCGCCCTTGGAGCCCTCGAACTCCCATCGCGCTGGACGAGACAGGTGAGATATTTCTCCGCAAGGACCTAGTAGGAGCGGGACCGCTTCCGAAGCAACGTGGCTGCCCTGACTTGGTCTTTTCGTGGGCTCGGACCTGAGCTTCAGTGGATGGATCTGGACCTGGATTTCTCACGGACTGGGTCACTTGGCCTAACCCATCATCCAGTACTGGGTCATTCGGGCCTGACCCGTCAATTCTAATGGTAATGTTTGATAATAAGTAAAGAATATGTGAATTTGAGAATACATATATTTTTTAGTATGCCCTCCTAGCTTTCACATTCTATTCTCGGTCAAACCTGAGAATCCACCGATGTGAGGATCTCAAATGGCACAAATCTTAAGGAATTTAAACGTGCCATTTGAGAGGAAAAAAAGTTTCTCGGAGATTAATTTTGCAGAAAAGTACTCATGTATCATCTAGAGCAGGGCAAGAGTAAAATGTTATTGTGCATATATAATTGTGAATGTGAGAGAGGTGATGGAGATTGGAGATTAACGAAATGAATTGAGTGGTGAATGTAGAGGCAAGGGTGTCTCACGTGTTTAGCCATAAACATATGTTTATTTATTTATTGTGGCTGAAGTATATCGAGAAGTACTTGCAGTTGCATCACAGTCGGGCTGCAGTCGCCATCATTATTGCGGATTTTTCTTCGTGTTGGCGTGGCCGCGTGGGGGCTCTTTCTCTGGCAGGCATTCGCGGTAGGGTATCTCGTGTGGCACGTGTTCGTCATTTTCGAAGGCTATTTCATTTCATTTGGCTAGCAAGTGTTCGTAATTTTTTAAGGGTTTTTCATTTTATTTCTGTGGTAAATATTTAAGTATAGTTGGTTGTTTTTAAACATGATTTAAAATCGTGGTATCGGCACCGTTGCTGTCCATAGAGCTACAACCGATCTGAATTTCTCAAGAAAAAAAAAGAATTTAGTGATTGAACATTTTCCTAGTAATTGAGAGTCCTGTTTTCATTCAAATTGTTGAGTATTTGATCCTCGGAGTTCTCACCCTCGAGGCAATCCTCTTCCTTAGCAAGTGGTCTTCTTCCCAGTATGTGTTTTGTGATCACTCCCGCATCAGCTAAGTCTATGAAGTGTCCGGCCTCTTTAGCTAGTACTGAAAAATGAAAATCAACAATAAATTCCTCCTTTTTTTTTATTTTTTTTAAGAGAGGATAGATGCCTCACCACCAGTAGCTCCGTGGACTGGGTTTGGAGTAATACTTGAAAAGTATTTAGGACATGATTATTTTTAAATCATGAAAAGTATGTAGGAAAAATTCTCTTAGGCCGAGTGGAAAGGAAAAAGGGCTCAAAGTATAGTTATTCACCGTATTGGTCCTAGGGTCCATTTTCAGTTTTTTTTTTTCTTTTTAAAGTTTCCTAAGCGGGCCAGGATATCCCTGCTCCTATGTTCTTTAAAATTCATCCAAATCTCTTCTTCTCCATGAGCTTTCTTCTTCCTCCTCCTCCTCTTTTCTTTTCTGTAAGCTTTCATCTTCCTCCTCTACTATTCTCCTCCACGAGCTTCCTTCTTTTCTTCTTCTACCTCCTCTCTTCTCCTCCACGAGTTTTCTTTTTCATCTCCTTCTTCCTTCATTCATCTTCAACCTCTACTCTCCTCCATCAATGACGAGCACTGGTCACCACAAGGTGACACCAAGTTACCTCTCTTCCCTCCCTTTTCCCCTTTCTTCCCTCTTTGCCTCTTTTTATTCCTTCTTTCTTTCTCAACCATGGCCAACCCCAACTGGACCCTATTGCTGCCCTTTACCTTTGCAAACCCCATTTAATTGGGACGCTTGTTTCAAACTCTTTAAACTAAATCAAAATTGTTTGTTTGA
The DNA here is from genome assembly GCA_012931725.1 of Litsea cubeba. Classification (NCBI taxonomy): domain Eukaryota; kingdom Viridiplantae; phylum Streptophyta; class Magnoliopsida; order Laurales; family Lauraceae; genus Litsea; species Litsea cubeba. The sequence continues at coordinate 10,230,229 of CM022946.1, read as the reverse complement.
CTTGATAATGAATTTGTAGTGCGGTTCTCCTAACAAATGAATTGAAACTTTCAAGCTTTTCAAACCCTTTTTAAACAATGTGAGAGACACTGATAAAGATTGAGATGGAAGAAGAAAAGAAATAGTATCCACGTGATATTCCCCACCCAACATATTTAGCACACTCGTTAAGAAGGGATATCCCCACCCAGCATAACCAAAACACTCAGTTAGGTGAGTGTTTTAATTTTGATGAGCGGGGATATCCTCGTTCAGTCGTCCATGAGTGGGCGGGGATATCCCCACTCACCAAAAATGTGAAAAGAGGACAAAAAAATGGTATCCCCTTTCATGTAGAAATTAACAGGGATATCGCCACTCAGCGAAGACGTGTGGAAAAGGACAAGAAAGTGGCGGGAGGACCTATATGGTCTATATTAAAATTTAAAGGCCTTTTTAGTCTTCAATGAGTTTAAAGGGATTTTTCGATTGAATCCTTTCTTTTTTAATTTCTCTGGCAATTATTTAGGCATCGTCCATTCCTTTTAACCATGATTTAAAATTGCGGTATCAGCACCCCTGCTGTTAATAGAGCTACAACCGATATGAATTGCCCAAGAGAAAGAGGAATTTAGTGATTGAGCATTTTCCTAGTGATTGAGAGTCCTATTTTCATTCAAACTGCCAAGTGTAAGTGTTTGATCCTCGGAGTTCTCTCCCTTGAGGGGTAGGCAATCCTCTTCCATAGTAGGTGGTCTTCTCCCCAATATGTGTTTTGGGTTCACTTCCGCATCAGCCAAGTCTATAAAAGTGTGCGGCCCCTTTGGCAAGTACCGAAAAATAAAAAAAAAAACAACTTTAAATTCCTCCTTTTTTTAATACCAATAGCTCAGTGGATTGGGGTTGTGAATAATGTTTGAAAAGTATGTAGGACATGATTATTCTTAGATCATTATAAATAATAAATAAAATGTAGGATTTCCATATTCCTCCGAATTTTATTTTTTGTTATTTTAGCACAACATACTCATTTTCCAACAATATTATGGAAATATCATGACACTAAGGACAACGTAACATTTCAGCATCTAAATCTAACACTATATAATTTGAAACTTTTCAAAGTATTGCCAATATTTGTAACTATGGTTGGAGTCGGCCATGCAAGTGCGACACTCAAAGATTCAGACTCCTACAGCCTTTTTGTTTGTAGGAAATATGAGAATATCAATTGGGAGTATCTAAATTGTCCAAATACTATTTCCTACTTAGATTCACAAATGTAGAGTACCACAATATTTTTGGAGCTTAAATTTAGATATACTTCTACGATCCAAAAGTGACAATTCACCCGACTGGGTCTTTGGAATCTTAATAATCAAACGAACGCATACCCCCCTTATAGTTGGAGGAGCTAGCTTCCCCACTCACCGAAAAATGTGAAAAGAGGACAAAAAATGGTATTATCCCCTTTCATGTAGAAATTAATAGGGATATCGCCACTCAGCGAAGACGTGTGGAAAAGGACAAGAAAGTGACGGGAGGACCTATATGTTCTATATTAAAATTTAAAGGCCTTTTTAGTCTTCAACGAGTTTAAGGGGATTTTTCAATTGAATCCTTTCTTTTTTAATTTCTCTGGCAATTATTTAGGCATCGTCCATTCCTCTTAACCATGATTTAAAATTGTGGTATCAGCACCCCTGCTGTCAATAGAGCTACAACCGACATAAATTCCCCAAGAGAAAAAGGAATTTAGTGATTGAGCATTTTCCTAGTGATTGAGAGTCCTATTTTCATTCAAACTGCCAAGTGTAAGTGTTTGATCCTCGGAGTTCTCTCCCTGGAGGGGCAGGCAATCCTCTTCGTTAGCAGGTTGGTCTTCTCCCCAGTATGTGTTCCTAGTGATTGAGAGTCCTATTTTCATTCAAACTGCCAAGTGTAAGTGTTTGATCCTCGGAGTTCTCTCCCTGGAGGGGCAGGCAATCCTCTTCGTTAGCAGGTTGGTCTTCTCCCCAGTATGTGTTTTGGGTTCACTTCCGCATCAACCAAGTCTATAAAAGTGTGCGGCCCCTTTGGCAAGTACCAAAAAATAAAAAACAACTTTAAATTCCTCCTTTTTTTAATACCAATAGCTCAGTGGATTGGGGTTGTGGATAATGTTTGAAAAGTATGTAGGACATGATTATTCTTAGATCATTATAAATAATAAATAAAATGTAGGATTTCCATATTCCTCCGAATTTTATTTTTTGTTATTTTAGCACAACATACTCATTTTCCAACAATATTATGGAAATATCATGACACTAAGGACAACGTAACATTTCAGCATCTAAATCTAACACTATATAATTTGAAACTTTTCAAAGTATTGCCAATATTTGTAACTATGGTTGGAGTCGGCCATGCAAGTGCGACACTCAAAGATTCAGACTCCTACAGCCTTTTTGTTTGTAGGAAATATGAGAATATCAATTGGGAGTATCTAAATTGTCCAAATACTATTTCCTACTTAGATTCACAAATGTAGAGTACCACAATATTTTTGGAGCTTAAATTTAGATATACTTCTACGATCCAAAAGTGACAATTCACCCGACTGGGTCTTTGGAATCTTAATAATCAAACGAACGCACACCCCCCTTATAGTTGGAGGAGCTAGCTTCCCCACTTACCGAAAAATGTGAAAAGAGGAAAAAAAATGGTATTATCCCCTTTCATGTAGAAATTAACAGGGATATCACCACTCAGCGAAGACGTGTGGAAAAGGACAAGAAAGTGGCGGGAGGACCTATATGGTCTATATTAAAATTTAAAGGCCTTTTTAGTCTTCAACGAGTTTAAGGGGATTTTTCGATTGAATCCTTTCTTTTTTAATTTCTCTGGCAATTATTTAGGCATCGTCCATTCCTCTTAACCATGATTTAAAATTGCGGTATCAGCACCCCTGCTGTCAATAGAGCTACAACTGACATGAATTCCCCAAGAGAAAAAGAAATTTAGTGATTGAGCATTTTCCTAGTGATTGAGAGTCCTATTTTCATTCAAAATGCCAAGTGTAAGTGTTTGATCCTCGGAGTTCTCTCCCTTGAGGGGTAGGCAATCCTCTTCCTTAGTAGGTTGGTCTTCTCCCCAGTATGTGTTTTGGGTTCACTTCCGCATCAACCAAGTCTATAAAAGTGTGCGGCCCCTTTGGCAAGTACCAAAAAATAAAAAACAACTTTAAATTCCTCCTTTTTTTAATACCAATAGCTCAGTGGATTGGGGTTGTGGATAATGTTTGAAAAGTATGTAGGACATGATTATTCTTAGATCATTATAAATAATAAATAAAATGTAGGATTTCCATATTCCTCCGAATTTTATTTTTTGTTATTTTAGCACAACATACTCATTTTCCAACAATATTATGGAAATATCATGACACTAAGGACAACGTAACATTTCAGTATCTAAATCTAACACTATATAATTTGAAACTTTTCAAAGTATTGCCAATATTTGTAACTATGGTTGGAGTCGGCCATGCAAGTGCGACACTCAAAGATTCAGACTCCTACAGCCTTTTTGTTTGCAGGAAATATGAGAATATCAATTGGGAGTATCTAAATTGTCCAAATACTATTTCCTACTTAGATTCACAAGTGTAAAGTACCACAATATTTTGGAGCTTAAATTTAGATATAATTCTACGATCCAAAGTGACAATTCACCCGACTAGGTCTTTGGAATCTTAATGATCAAACGAACGCGCACCCCCCTTATAGTTGGAGGAGCTAGCTATGAGGGCATCTTTCTGTTTAAGGGGTTAAAGTTTATTAACACCAAGCAAAGAATTTTACAATTTGGGAGATTCTCTGTCAATATCAAATCCTTGTTACCAACACACTCATGGTTGAGTTGGTATTGGCACCTTAGTCTCACAACCATGTCCAAAGATCGATCCCGGACGAGTCCTCAAATAAAGTTTCACTCTTAGACTGTATAACCAACAAAGCAAAAAGTATATATCAAAACCTGGTCATTTGCTCACTTGACACATGGATGGCTCGACCATAAGGCAAGAAAAGCCTTTACTTTAGCGCCACCCCCCCCCCCCCCCCCCCAAAAAAAATAAATAAATAAAAATAAAAAATAAATAAAAATAAAAATTAAGGCCCTGTAGTATCACATTCTATTAAAGTCATTTTTTCACATTCTAAAGAAATATTAAAGCAACTGCCATAGTTTTTTCTTCACTCAAAAGATAAGGCCCCATAATAGTATTAGCATCACATCTCACTAAAGCCATTTTTTCACAAACCAAAAGGTATTAAAGCAACTATCATCCGTATTTTTCTCTACATAGTGTCTTTTAAATTCCAACAAATCTCAACCTCTCCTCCACCTGACCAGTTAGGTTTTTCAAATGAACGTTTCTCTAATAGATTAATGTTTCTCTTGCCATATTAAAACGTCTCTACCGAAAATTCAGTCTCCACCAACGTTTTTCCATTTAGGTACTCTTAACTCTGTCACCCTCTATATCTCTTTCATAGATTGCCTTTCTCCTTAACTACTTTTTTTATTATTTCAAAAGCAATCTTCTTTAAGGATCTACTGATTTGGTTTTATCTTTTTTTAATAATATATGTGGATGTGTTATGTGGACCTGGGGCGGCAAAACTCCTAATCGGAATATGTGATATATGGGTATGCCCATGTTGCCAGTAAGCCATCGCCCCACGTTCTACTTGGGAAAGACAAAAACCTTATTTCCTCTTCATCTCTGATCTCTCCTTCAACATCCTTCTTCCCCTCCAGCAGCGGTTTGGCACAACTGTCTGCCCTGCTCAGGTCATTCTCTCTCTCTCTCTCTCTCTCTCTCTCTCTCTCTCTCTATTTACTAGGAATTGATAGGAAATAGACTATTTTCAAATTTTTAGATACTCTCGTAGGAAGTCTAGAACCGTTTAATTTTGATACTTGAACTTTTGGGTTTGTTTGAATTCCTATCTTTGATTTTTTATTTTCTATATTTATTTATTTTTATAGGTTCTCTAGGCATTTGATTGTTGGATAAGATTGATTGTTCGGTAATTGCAAAAGACACCTTCAAATCAAGATCCAAAACTTGAACCTGTTTTGCGGGTTTTGGAAGAATCTAAGAATTGAGTGTTTTTTGGCTATTTGTTTGAATTTATTAAATTTGTTTCATTTTAATTCTTGAGAATATATTTGGATTATTATTGGTTTTTCTCTAGATTCGATCTCCAACGTAGGACCTAGTATAGAAAAAGGAATATGCAAAACTCATTAGCTCTTTTTTGCCAATTGTATATATCAACGTCTCTATGTAAAACCCATTGCCCATTTCTTATTTCTTACTAAAATATTCTACCATTAATTAAATTCAGTTGGAACAACTTATTAGGTATTGACTAGGCCTGTCAATGGGCCGGGCCGAACCTGGGCATGGGTTGTCCAATCCCATCCCAAATATTGGACGAGCATGCCGGGGGTTGTCCAATCCCAACCCTAAATTGAGCGAGCCTATGTCAAATCTCATCCCGACCTGGGTCGGGCCTAGGCTTTAGCACAATCTTAAACATAAGATCGACATTTTCTAATTATTCATATACTGTCACATGACTTTAAACCCTCCTCCTTTTTTCCGAGCTTAGGACCGGCAATGCATTGCAACAAGCAACATGGAGGAATTAATTTTTTTTGTTTGCCAATGACAGTAGAAAATCAGGAAATCAATAGAAAATTAGTATCATATGTTGGTCAAGTAATGCCTAGAAGAACTCAATAGACCCTTAAGGGGCCCTCTCCAATACAGGGGCCTAAATTGCAAAACCATGGCCTAAAATCTATATGTTGATATTACAATCACTTGTGATGTGTGACCCTCCTCCCACTCTTCAAATCAGAACTAAAACTCACTCTAATTTCATTGAAATGCTCAACTTCCTTTTTTTCTTTCTTTCGTGATAAAAGTGAGGATTGAGGAAGAAAGAAAGAAAAGCTAATATTTGTACAATAACTCATTCTTCAGTATATTTCTCTTTGAATCCAAGCCCATGAATAGTAGGAGCTCTGCTGCTAGTTAATAAAAACAAATCACGATTTTTAAAGATGTTATTATTTTTATGATTAATAAAGTATTATAAGTTCTAGATGCAAAACAAAGAAATGAGATGTGAGGAAGAAAACAAAAGGCATCTACAACTTAACAACAGAGCAGCTACTACATGAATACAGACTAGATCTAGTAGAAGGTCTTTATGAGGGTAAAATTATAAAAATAACCCTGTTAATTAGCCTTTTTTTTATTGTTATGGGGGGCAGATTTCGGAAAAATATATAAAAAATAGTAAAATAACCTTGCGGGTGGGCCAGGCCGGGTATCCATTTCAACGGGCTAAATTGACAAGCCCAGTATTGACCATCATCCGCCTCACCCAAATGAAAATTTTGAGTCCGCCATGATGGACCGCGCTCCTGCTTGGTTCCTACCGAGGTCGGCGGACGTGGGAGTCCGTTTGGTCCGACCCTTTCGTAACCGGGGTCAGGGGCGTGCATCAACATTTCTTTTTTTTTGTGTGGGTGTGCCAGATTTTCTATTTTACTTGGAATTGCAAATGGTGATCCGGAGATCAACCTTCGCAAGTAAAAAGGAAATCAACTTCTTTCAAGTTTTCCATTGCACATATATTTAAGAAAAGAGACATTTTTTTGATTTGCCGTGAAAGGCGATTTTTTTGGCATTTATAGCCGATTTTGGCGTTTATAGCCGATTTTTGGCGTTTATAGCCGATTTTGGCGTTTATAGCCGATTTACAATCCTTATCAATAATGAAAGACAAGAATTGTGATTTTTGTCTCTTTTAAAAAAATACAAACTACAATGAAAAGCAAGAAAAGGAGGATCTAACTTCTCAGGAGATTGTGGAGGACTCGTTTAGATTGACGGTCGCAAGCCATATGTGGGCTTCGCCATCATCCATGCAGATGAGAACAGAGGATGCTATTTGATTCGCTTGGCTTGGCTATAACCTCGGGTTTTTAGAAGACAAAGACCAAAGGAAGGTCCTATGTCCAATAAAAAAACCGAGTAGACGGGCTGAAAAGCCACATCTAAGCCATTGGAGGCAGGAGGAGAAGGCAAGGACCTTGGGGGGGGGGTACCCCCCAAGGGACTTTTGTCACCTTGTTGCGGTGGCCGGTGTAGAACTTCCGCAGAGTTTTCTCTCTTTTTCCTTTCTCTGGATTTCTGTGCTTCTCTCTGTCTGTGTGTCTGTCTCTTTTTTCCGATCTGGATTCCTTTGGAGTGCTCTCCTATTTATAGGCTCTTGGTAGCCATTTAGGAGAGCTTATGGCTTTTAATGTCATTAAGCCACATAATGGGAGGAGTTACAAAATTGAATTGTTTATTTTGTAACTCTTTTTTCTTGGCTTCTGATTGGCCGGAGGAGATTGAGGGCATTTAATCGCCTTTAATCGCCATGATGGGAGGAGTTTCATGGGTTAAATGCCATGAATCTCTTGACTTGTAACTCCCAAATGCTTGCTTCTGATTGGGCCGTCCAAGGAAATGGATTAATGACTGTAATAAAGCTAGTCAATTAATCGCATTAAGTGGTCGCCGAGTAGCTGAAGAGTCGCGGGCCGTGCCACGTCTTTTGGAATTCTTCTGTCGATGATCATCGATGGATCTTCATGTAGATCGACATCAGGTGACCATGTAATTTCAGGTGCTTGTTGCCAACAGCGGGTCGGTGCCATCTGTCCTGTCGATTTCTCGATCGGTTCGGGTGGAAAGCACACTTTTTTTGGTTGACCGGGTGGCGATCAATACTGTCTTTGATACTCTTGATGATTTACCCGTGTTTTGGACGGATATCAGAGACTTGGTGTCTCAAAAGCATGAATTTTGGAAGTACCAGAGGCTGGACCCCTCGAATCGCGAAAAAACGGCGAAAACCGGGTTTCCGGGGCTTTCCCGGCGACCCCAGGGGTCCATGGTCGCCGGCGACCCTGGCCCAGGGTCGCAGGGGCCTGCGACCCTGGGGGGTTTTTCCCCCTTTTTGGTCCCGTTTTGCGTCCGTTTTTGCTCTTTTTTATTCTTTTTTCTTCTGTTACTTTTCTTTGACATTTTGATCATTTATTGGCCTGATTTCTTTGTAGGAAACCTGATGAGAATCCTTGCATTTTATTTTGCAAAGTTTCCAATTTCCTGAGAAAGCCGAAGACTTTGTCGCGCAGAGTTGCCGATTTCCCGTCAGAAGCTGAAACTGGGTCAAACGATGTCGGAATGACCTGAAATTTGGTGTGAAGCCTCTTGAGCAATAAATAAGACCAACCATAGGCTTTTGTTTGAGTTTCGAAGCCGTTTGGGGTCCTATCACCTGCAGACTTGCTTTTTATCGCGATGAAGATGTCGCGGTTTGATGTGCGGTCAACCGATGTCCGATTGACTTGAAATTTGACAGGGAACCTATTGGAGTCATTTTAAGATGATCCATAGGTTCTGTCTTGGAAACCATGGTCCCGGAGAGCTTTACCACCGAGAGGCTTGATTTGGCTGTCGGAGAAGCGAAGTTAGGCCAAATGATCTTGAAATGGCTTGAAACTTCTTGTGTACTCCTCTTTTGGCTGTCTGGATGAATCTTGCAGTTTTTGTTTGATTCTGACAAGATTTGATTTTTGGAAGCAGCATTGCCTATTTATGGCAGGTTGCGACTTCATGTAGCTCTTTGGATCTTGAAAAGGCAAAGTGACATTTTGGTGTCAACAAATGCCCCCTCGAGGTACAGCGGCGAGTTGCTTAACTTTTGTAGTCGATGTGCCTCGAAGAGATTTTTTTGAAGGAGAGCCTGTGACTTGACCAAGAGTCTTTGAGCAATCTTTCTTTTTGGTATTTGTAGCCTTTTGAGCTTCCAGGGGAATTTTATGGTAGTGAAAGGGATCACGTACCATCTCGAGGCAAAGTTTTGAAGATGACATCAGGGATGTGGATTTGGGTTTTGACCTTGTGACCTAACAGGCTATATATGGCAGGTTAGGGGGTCGGTTTGGTTTTGATCGTGTGACCCAACAAGCTGTATGTGGAATGTTGGGGGATCAATTTTGGTCTTGATCTTGTGACCTAACAGGCTGTATGTGGCAAGTTAGGGGATCAGGTTTTGGTTTTTGGTTTTGGTCTTGTGACCTAACAGGCTGTATGTGGCAGGTTAGGGGACCAGGTTTTGGTTTGATTTTTGTGAAATGTCAATTTCAAGATTTGGCTCAATTTGGTAGATGAGGCTGGATGGTTTGATTTTTGGAAGCTCATGGGGCTTGGAATTTCTTTTGTATGGTCCAATCAACTCAAAAGAGGCATGGAACCATTTTTGTATGCTCTTGGTAAGAGGGATTTCTCTTTGACTAAAAGCCCAAAATTTTTTTTTTTTTTTTTTTTTTTTTTGTGTGCCTAGGTGGTCAAACCTGGCTCATATGGGCTAACCCATGGGACCTTAAGCTTTTGAAATGGCTTAGATCTCATATGGTGTCATTTTTGTAAAGAATATCCAAAAATATCTCATTTGGATAGAGAATATCTAAGAATATCTTTTCTTGGAGAGAATCTCTCATGATCCCTTTATTTTTGGGATAGGATATCTCAAGATATCTTTCTTTTGGGAAAGAATCCGTCATAGATTGATTTTAGGAGAAAATCTCTCAAGATCCCTTTATTT